>PVKH010046467.1:0-10394 GCA_004027955.1 Chaetophractus vellerosus | reverse complement strand
AAACCTCTCCCCTTTCTTGATCTAAGCCCTTTTTTGTTTTGTTTGCTGCTTTTGTAAAATGATGTACAATTTTTACACCCACTAGAATGGCTACTATTAAAAAAACAACAACAGAAACTTCTTTTACGAGTGTTGGAGAGGCTGCGGAACACTCATTATGATGCAGAAAAATAGGAACACTCATTATCGCTGGTGGCAATGTAAAATGGTGCAGTCACTGTGGAAGACAGTTTGGCGGTTCATCAGAAAGTTACATATAGAACTACCATATGACTCAGTAATCCCACTGCTAGGTATGTACTCTGACGAATTGAAAGTAGGGGAACAGATATCTGTACACCAATGTTCATAGCAGCATTATTCACAATGGCCAAAAGGTGGAAGCAACCCAAGTGTCCATCAACTGTTGAGTGGTTAAACAAAATGTGGTATGCATAGACAGGCAGTGAATATTATTCAGCTATAAAAAAGGAATATATGCGAATATATGATACATGCGGCTCTATGGATAAACCCTGAAGACATCATTTTGAGTGAATTAAGCCAGACAGAAAAGGACAAATATTGTATAACCTCTTTGATATAAAATAATTAGAATAAGCAAACTCATAGAGTCAAAATGTACAATATAAGTTAACGGGGTGGGGTAGGGATAGCGAATAGGGAGTTAAGGTTTTAAAAAATGTATCATGCCTGTTTTATTCATCTGTTTACCTGGTTTATTGACTATCTCCTTCTCTAGAACATAAACTCCCTGAAAATAGGAGCCACAACTATACTTCGTTACCAAATCAATCATGGGGAAGGAAAAAAAAGAGTGGTGACAATTGATCACTTTGCCCTTGACAGCAAGGATCAGTCAGCAGGAATGTCATTGCTAGTTGGAAAAGTATTGCAGAGGCTTAACTGGTCAGGCGGCATTTTAGAGCATCTTTTTTTTTTTTTAAATTTAGGATTCTGTAACTCTAAAACTTAATAAATGAGTGATAGGAGGGCTATATTCAAGTTTTGCGTGGACCTGTCTTACCTTCCCAAGTTCCAAAAGGGGAAAAAAAACCATAGGAATCACTTTTCTCTACTTTCTGTGACTTTCAGATGAATAAAATGGTTAATTTTTCATTTGAAAAATGACTACGTTATACTTTTTAAAAAATCTAATTTGCTTTTTTAAATTTTTTAAAATTTTATTAAAGTATATCATTCATACATGAACATACATAAACAATAAGTGTATAGTGAAAGTTGTGAACTTACAAAACAAACATGCATAACATCATGCAGGGCTCCCATATATCGCCCCACCACAAACACCTTGCATTGTTGTGAAACATTTGTTAGAAATTATGAAAGAATAACATCAAAATATTACTACAGTAATAACTATAGCCCATACCTTACATTTGCTGTATTTTTTTTTAAATTTACTTTTATCCAGAACTATGACTCTGTTATGTGTGCCACATCACGTTAGATGCTGGTTAGGATACAATGGATCCAACACATGCCTGACCTCAAATAGTTCAAATCCGGCATGAGAGACAATATTCCTATAAATCATTATTCTGCCAGGTAAAAAGAGAGGGATAAGAACAAATACCTTGGGAGCCATTTGCGTGTGGATTGATGTGAGGGATCTACATAATAGGGAATTCGTGATTTAAAACTACGTGAGAAAGCCAAAATGTCAAGTACAAAATGGTGTATGCTGGTAACAGCAACGAGAATTATAAAGTGGCTAAGAAAGGAATGTTGGCATGAGAATCTGGTTCAGATTCTTGTGGGTTCATAGAGCTCCAGGTATGTCTTCAGAAACATAGGATTCAGATAGATTGTATCTGAGCAGGACTGAAATGAGCTTCATCCTAAAGTGCAAAGGGGTTTAGCTGGAAGTTTCCACCTGTCCTGTGGTGAGGTTATGGCTTCAACAGGAGCCAGCACTGTGGCTGCTGCTGGGGTGCTTTTGCTCTCCTTTCTCTGAAGAAGTAGCTGAGCCCCCTCTAGCTGAACCCCACAACTTCTGAAGACATCTTAGTTTTTCATCTAAACAAAGTACTTGTGTGTCTGATCTGCTTCTACTGTCTTTGAATTTTTGCTAGGATAATGAAGACCTGGAAGCAAAAACTCAATTTAAGGAGTAAAAGATTATGAACGTTTTTCTCTATCCTCCTATGGACGTCCAGAATACTCCTGTTTTGAGCACTAATCGTTCCCCTTTGCATATGTTACTGGAAAATCCCTCTGGTGGATTTGATTTGTGAGCTTAAGTCAATGGCAAGTTAAATAGAACTCTTAATTTGAGCAAAAACGACTATGAAAGTCCTTAAGAACTTAGTTTCCCTGTCGTTCCCAGTAAGTAGTTACCAGTGTACCCATGTTATACAGCTATTCACTTATGCAGAACAATTTAGGCAGAATACCTGCCTACTTATTAATATTTAGCAAATATTCATTGAGTGCCTACTGTGTACCAGTTAGTCATAGATTATGCTCAAAAGGCCCAGTCAGTTTAGAAGAGGCAAAATCAAACACTGTCCTTTGTTTCCTGAAGTGCTGTGTGCATGCTGAGAGTAAAGGGATTTCTTGCAACTGGGGATGGAGAAAAGACTCCCCGGAGGAGGTGCCTTTGACCAAGAATTTTGGGGGAAAGATGGGATTTGGTCATGCAGGGTTGGGCAATGGGGGAAGGACAGATGAAAAGGGAGAGGAATGTTGAACAGTAGAAAACCTGGGAACTTAGTGGGGAGAAGTGCACTTGACTGAAATACAGAATATGTAAAGGGAAATTTTCCTTCATAAAATTGAGCCTTTTCTGACTCAAAGGGCTTCTTACATTAAGGAACAATGATATACCAGGTACTCTTCTACATAAACGGTTAGCCATAACTTATGCATCCTCATAATAACCCTACTAATTAGGTGCTATTAGTATCCCCACCTCATAGATGAAGAAACTGAGGCATAGCTGGATTAAATTACCTGCCCATTACTAGTAAATGATGGCACTGGGATCTGAACTTAGACATCCTGGCTCCAGAACTCTTGCTTATATACTGGAGGCCTGAGCATCTAAGCCAAATTGTGAGAGGAAGTACTAGGTGTAGGTAGACTTGTCAAATGTGCAAGATTCAGAGCTTCGAGACAGTGTGCAGCTATGGGCATTTCCTTGAGCAAGGAGAAGGACAGAGCCCCTGCCTCCAATAACCATGAGGGGAATTTCAGTACCCTTAGCCGCCTTCCTGTAAATTAGCCACGTTTCCAGCCATTCGTGGGGACAAATTGTTGGTGCAAGGAAACAAAAGTGTTTTTCAGGCGCTCTGCTGCCATGATTAGCCTAGGACAGGGTATGAAAGGAGCTTTTCTGCCTCCGCTGCCTTCCGGGGTTACATTCTTAGTGAATCTGCTGCCTCAAAATGGAGCTTGTTAGTTGGGCGTCATCCGAGGGTGGCAATTAGTTGCATGTGTTTGGTTGGGTGCCAGCCCCCAGGGCGCCAGACTGCAGTGCAGGAGCCACTGTTTGTCATGAATTAGTCTTTAAATAAAAGCAAGTTTTTAAAATGGAGCATGCTAATTTGAGTTTTGCTAACCCCCTCTGAAGAACGCTTGGCCTGTTCGGTGCCAGCTGGCTGAGTTGGCATTAGCAAGAAACTGGGTCCCTACCAAAAATCCCCTTGCTCCCTCCTCCCCCTTTGGGAGCAAAATGGCAGCGAGGAGCTGGTGGACACTGAGAGGCAAGGTGAAACAAGGGCAGGGACTGCACAGAAATCGGGGTGATTCCAGGGACTGAGCAGCCATGTTACTCCCACTTCTCCCACCACCAGAAAGGAAAGTCTGACTCTCTCTTTCCCCACGCACACTGTCCTCGGCCACCATTCAGTGACTTTCTACATAAAAGGCTTCCTCAGCCAACTGCTTATACACTGCACCTTTTATACTCTTCCAAGGCATACTTAAGGGATTATCACTGCAGCTTTTAACTTCCCCTAGAAAGAGCTGGATGAGTGTGAATGGGGCGGAAGAGTCTTCAGTGAGAAAGTGTCCCCCACCCCAAAATGCTCACAAAACCCCTAATCATGATGTAAGAATGCCATCCTGTTTTTGGTGGCCCCTGGCTACAACTGCACTAATTAACAATTACTATCCATATAGGCAAGAGTTACAAGGAGTCATCTCACACGCCCAACCCGTGGTAATAGAGTGCCACTCGCAAACCAGGCCCTGGTCGTTCTAACATGGCTCTTCCTCAGATTAAGAGCAGCCCCACAGATCAAGGTTGCAATTCTTGAGACTTTGCATTTTACCAAATAAGTACTAATTTGAAGATTTGTTTTCTCACGCTTTCCAGGTGGGTAATCTGAACATGAGAAATGGCAGATGTGATGCCACCAACAGTTGAAATCAGGGACTCTCCCGTTCCTTTCTTTCTTTATTTTGGTTTTGTTTTGCAAACATCCCTTTGTCAATTGCTCAGTGTTGGGAGAGGAGCCTTATACACAGGCAAGACAGAGAGGGAATTTAAATAAGCTTTACATTTGTTTTGAAGATTCAGGAAAGATGGAAGCTTTTTCTCATAAGAATGTATCTGTGCAGCATATTGAGAAATATGAGTCGTCTTGGTTACTAATGTAGTGTACATTAAATTTTCTGGAGAGACTCTTTTTTTTTAAACCTGCTTATTTGATGCTGGAGCCATTGTTCTTCTGAATACAGCATATTAAGTTTACTAATTAATTGACACCCAGTGCCCAAGAGACTCAGCCTGAAAGCTTTCCTGACAGGATAGGAATTTTTTTTTTTTTTTTAACAAATGTTGAGGCAAAATTGACGATTTTGAATACTTGAGAACTGTAAATAGTTTTATGTGGAATTTTATTTTTTCCAATAAATGCAGTTTTTAAAAAATGTTCATTTAATATTTGGGGGGTCTTGGCAGGACAATAAGAGCCGATAATGTGCCCGTGGAGCCTTTAATTTATGATGTATGTGACAGCCTTGTGCTGGATGTGCTATGGGATGCATGTGATTATGTCTGCAAGCTGAAAATAAACCAGCTGGTATTTGTTCTGAAAACGTTCTGAGAACACCCTCCTGTTAATGGCCCATGGCTTGATCCAGCATCTGGTAAACTAATATATTGTCATTTTTACTGTGAAAGTCAGCACAAATCATTAATGATTCTGGCAGCCATTTGCATTCTTCTCTTGTCTAGAAAATACCAATTACCATGAAATTATTACTATTAGCAACATGATTCAATGATAGTAACCTGACTGTAACTTGTTGGCAAAAATTCTTTCATAATGACAATAATGAACTGTGCATATGAGTCCTTGCTGGCTTCTGCTAAACAGGGAGGTTGGATATTATGTGTTTCTAACCCCTCACGAACAATACTTCCTAATGACTGTGTGAATTGGAGGTATTGTGCTGTCTTGCAGATTTGTTTCAATGTGGGAACTTATCATTTCTGCTTAATTTTGGGGGGGAAGGAATTAAAGATGGTGTTCAGGGACTCCTTTGCAGTGCAGACATTATGATCGTTACCACTACCTGGTATATAGAGTACATCTTCGCTCTCATTATAGAAAACATCTGAATTTTTAGTGAACTATTCCACATGTAATCATCATCAAAGAATGAAATAAGACTATCAGTGCCAATGATCCTGAGAAAAATACAGAGAGCCCCAAACTATCATGAGATTCATAAGTTGTCACTTCTCTTGTGCATAATCTTGGCCCAAAAACCCACATGACTTTCTTAACTGAATATGCTTGTTGAGCAGATAGTTGAAGATGTGTAAGAAGGAGCAAAAGTTAGAAAGAGTGGCTACAGCCTCCTTGAAAATTTCCGGTAGGCCTTCTATATGGGAGTGGGAGAGGTCAGCCATAGTTTCCAAGAAAATTTAGGGAAATTAATTAACTAATGTGTTGTACACTTCACGTGGTCCACCTCACATTCTTGTTCCACTTTTTACTCTGGCTATTGCTTTGGAAACCAGTCAGGGAAGGTATGATCCAAAAGCCTCTCGTGTAAGACTGCCAGCCTAGACGTGCTAGGGAATTTAATAACCCATGGCGTAATCCTGACCAGTGGCGGATGGGAGCTGGTGGATAAATGCTCCTCCCTTCTTCCATGCCTCATTCAGACAATTGTGAGGATCATTATGTAAGGCTCCTTAGAGGGTCCCAGCAGGATTGAACTCCAGTTGTTCGCAGCGGTGATCGATTGAGAATGCGCTCTTACTGGATGCTGTAGGTGCCCCACCCAGCTCATCTTTACTGGCTCAGCACACCCATGCCACAGTTGCTCAGTCTTGGATGTGAAGGTCTCACAGCTGAGCCCTTCTCAGGAGAATTACCCTCATTGAGGGAAGCCACTTTCTCCAGAAAAACCTAGGAGGTTCCCTCTACTCTTGCCCAAGGTCTACAGATAGCCAATGACTATTAAGCTGTCAAGATGGAATCAACTCTGCAGGAACTTAGAGTTAGACAGAATTAGGCAGCATGGGATTATACTACTGTGTTGTGAGTTGAAATGTTTCCCCCAAAAAAGATATGGTGAAGTCCTAAATCCTGGTGCTCAATGTTACCTTATTGGGAATAGGGTCTCTGCAGATGTCAATAAGATGAATTATACTGGATCCCGGTGGGCCCTAAATTCGACAGGATTGATGTCCTTATAAGAAGAGGAGAGGGCACAAAGAGCCATGGGAAGACAGAGGGAGAGTTTGGAGTGATGCATCTGCAAGCCAAGGAACACCAAGTTTTGCTGGGAACCACGAGAAGTTAGGAAGAGGCAAGGAAAATTCTTCCCTAGGGTCTTCAGAGGGAATGTGGCTCTGCCAACACTTTGGTTTTGGCTTTCTGGCATCCAGATCTGTGAGGGAGTAAATTTCTGTTGTTTTAAGACATCCAGTTTGTGGTAATTTGCTCAGGCAGTCCTAGGAAATGAATACTTAAAGCGAATGATTCAGACAATAAATGTAGAGATTGAGAGACCTATTATGTGGAGCTAATGAGGGTGCCAAAGACGAGAGGAACATTTGGGAAGACAGAGAGGAGTGGGGTAAGGAAATTCAGCTTGGGGAGACGGCATGAGTGGGTTTGAAGGTCATTAGTTCAGGGAACCTTGCCATCCCCATCCCTGCAGGAATAGAGGCTTCATCCTGGAGGGGTTGAATAGGTCCAGAATGTGCTTTCATTCTTTTCTTCAACAAATATCTTTTGTAAACCTATGATTTCCAGGTGTTATGGTGGGTATTGGAAGTGATAAAGCAGAAAGTATCTCTGCTTCAAAGAGTTGACAGGATAGCAAATAGACTTGAAAGCAAGTCAACTTGTATAATTACAGGTTTTTCTAAGGTTCTGAAGGAAATGAACTGGGTGTAGTAACAGAAAATAACAAGGGTGATGTATATTAGATCAGGGGAACCAGGAAGTCCTATCTGAGATTATGTTTAAGCAGATCTTTAAAGAATTGAAAGAAGTCAGCCCTGTCAAGGGGCTTGGGAAAAGGAAGAAGAGTGTGACCAGAGGGTTGGCACACCCCAAGGCAAGAAATGGCTCAGTGTGATAGAGGTCCAAAAAGAGGCCAGCGTGACTAGATAATACTGGGTAAGGAAGCGAGTGCATATGACGAGGTTAGGAGATAGCGGGCATCCTGTGCTGTGGGAAAGACTTTGGATTTTATCTTGAATGTAATGGAAAGCAATTGAACGGCTTTAAGGATGGAAGTGGTAGTCTCCAATTTATGTTTTTAAAATACTACTCTAATGTGTGGAAAATAGGTTGAAGAGAGGCACAAGAATAGGTGTAGGGTGAGTAATGAAAAGGCTATTGCAGAAGCCTGCTGAAGAGATGATGATCAATTGGTCTAGAGTAGTGTCCATGGAAGTGAACTAGAATTTACTAGAAGGTAAATCCAAGAGAGTGATAATGTAGTCTGTTTTGATCACTGCTGTATCTAGACCAATGCCTGATATTTGTGGGGCCAGGGCAAGAGTATAAATGGAGCCATCGTACCATCTATCTAAATTTAAAAAGCTATAAATTCAGCTAAGAAACTGCTAAAGAAATGTTTTTTTGTCCCTTCTACCATGACAAATACAACTTTTTAATGACAGATATAGGCAAAGCAATAGTTTTTATATAACTGAAAACTGGCAAAATATTAAAGACAATGATTTGATCATTGTTGCACATATTTTATCAGCCTGATGAAATTTGACTTACAAAAAAGAAATTCATAATTCATCAATTATTACATATATTTCATAAAAGTTAGTTTTCTTATCTCAATTTTAGCAAAATAATAATGTTATAATTAAGACTTTTTAACATAATATATGTATATTGTCAACAATGTTCTAAAGCAGAGGTCTGTAAACTAAGGCCCAAGGGCCAAATCCAGCCACACTTATCCATTTATATATTATTTATGGTTCCTTTGGAGCTACAATGGAGGAAATAATTGCCACTGCACAAAAGTTGCCACAGTGGAAAATATTTTACCATTTAGCCCTTTACATAAAATAATTGAGGGCCCAGTTGTAAAGGATTGAAAACCAAACTGCATTTGTATTCAATGGTATAAAAATTTGAATATACTTTCATCAGGAATCTAAATTAAAGTAATTAGAAGTATTAAGGTTATTTTTCAAATGTTTTCTAAAAAGTTATAGTTCTTATAATATTTTCAAAATTCCTATTAGAATTAAAAAAAAATTATAGAATATATTAACAAATATAAAAAATTTAAATCTAAGTGTTTATGTATAGCTGTTTTTATTTTTGAAATTTTAATTAAATCATATTCAATATTTTTATCAAAATAAACCATTTGCAATTTTGTGTTCAATGTCCATCTGGTTGCCAATGTAAAGAATTGGTGTCTGATTTCACACTGTTGTGACCTACATATTTTCAAATTTAAGGGCAGCATGAATTGTTGAATATTGAAAAATCTGCGTAAGCCAGTATTTACAACTATTATGAATTCTGCCTGGATTTGTGAGATCTCTGGTACTATGAGTTGGAACTAGAAGATTCTGCTGCAAGAAAATAGATGTGCATCACGACAGGAAACTGAGATTTCATTATGCAAGAAACTGTTGCATTCATGCTGTCTGAGAGGAAGGATTTCACAAATTAATTTGTCCTTTCTCTGTCTAATCACTTCCACTGCTCAAATCCCTCTGACACCACAAAACAGTGTCCGTTTCTGACATCTGCAGTTGCACACCACAACCCACAGCCTTTCGTGACATTCAGATTCATTCTCCTTTTCTGCAGTGACATTGGGCAAGAAAGGTAAAGAAGCATTTTCCTAAGCCATGGACAGCATCAAGCACATGAGTAGAAGTTACTGGTTGTGCTGTACCAGAGTCGAATACCAAATCCTGAGCAACAGAGGCTCCCAGGTGTTCTTCAATCATTTTTGGTGTGGATGTGTTATGCTATGGACGCTCCTCTAAAGCGTAGGGTCCAGGATATATAAAATAATAAAGTAATGCAATATATAATGTGCAAACTCCAGAAATGCAAGGAGAAACAAACAGAAACATAATAATAGATTTAAATCTCTGTAAATCTGTTATCTGACCAAAATAATTGATTAAAGGTGAGCTAGATAATATATAAGTTTAGACTCTGATTTAGTAGGGTGGGTATCTTCTTTTCATGGGTCTTTGGAAAAATTTACAATACCTGGTAATTCTTAGGTCACAAAGAAATCTCAACAAATTCTAAGAAGTTCTAAGAATGTAAAGTCCCCTTTGCCTGATTCAATAAACTAGAAACAACAGCATCAAAACCTTACAATCTGGACATTTTAAAACTCTTAAATATGTAATTCTTTTTAAAAATAAACATTCTTTTTAGAGAAGTTTTAGATTACATAAAAGTTACATTGAAAGTGAAAGTATAGAAGATTCCCATATAACCCACTTACCCCCCTCCCACATTTTCTGCAATTGATAACATCTTACCAGAAATAGGTGTGGCTCAAGTGACTGGGCTACCATCTACCATATAGGAGGTCCAGGGTTCGATTCCTGGGGCCTCCTGGTGAAGGCAAGCTGGCCCGTGCAGTGAGATAGCCCGAGAGGAGAGCTGGCCCATGCAGAATGCTGGCCCATGAAGGAGTGCTGGCCCGCATGGAGTGCTGGCCGGAGCAAAGAGCTAGCACAACAAGGTGACGTAATAGAGTCACAGAGGAGGAACAATAAGAGACACAGCAGACCAGGGAGCTGAGGTGGTGCAAGAGATTGAGTGCTTCTCTCCCACTCCGGAAGGTCCCAGGATCAGTTCCCAGTGCTGCCTAAAGAGAAGACAAGGCAACACAGAAGAACACACAGCAAATGGACACAGAGAGCAGACAGCGAGTGCAAAAAACAA
>PVKH010046466.1:0-10430 GCA_004027955.1 Chaetophractus vellerosus | reverse complement strand
AAGCGGTCTCCTCAAGGGCAGGGCCGATGTTCAGCTCTTGTCTGATTTCCCAGCACCTAGCACAATGCCAGCTACAGAGTCAGCATCCAGTAGATGCTTGTTAAGTGAATGAATGAATAAATGAATGAGCTAACAAGGCAAATAGTGATCACATAAAACATAAAACGCTGACTGGGAAGCCTCTGGACCCGGGGGCACGGGAGGAAAGCACTGTTCCCCGGGCCAGCCTCTCGGTCCTACACCTCGCCCGTCCCCAGCTCTTCTACCTGGAGGAGCAGAGGCGCCTGAGGCTCCAGCAGCTGGCCACGCTCATCCAGAAGGTGTACCGGGGCTGGCGCTGCCGCACGCACTACCAGCTGATGCGCAAGAGTCAGATCCTCATCTCCTCCTGGTTTCGGGGTAACATGGTATCAGTCACCCGCAAAGTCCAGTCCCCCTCACTCTAATGGGATGCGGGAGGCAGTGTCTGGGTGGGCAGGTCCATCAAGGGGTTCATTAACAGGCCCAATGTTTTCCGCAGCAAAAGAAACGCTATGGGAAGATGAAAGCATCGGCATTGTTGATCCAGGCATTTGTGAGAGGGTGGAAGGTAATGGGGACGGGAAGAGAGATTTCCTCCACACACACACGGTTCCCTCCCCCACATGGAACCTTCTGGATTGTGCCAGCTGCTAGGGAGAAAGACTAGCAGAGAGCAACTTGGGCCTGCCTCGAGTACATACCCCTGTGTGAATGCACGTGTGTGCCTGGGTGTGTGTCTGTGGGTCTAAGAGTGTGGTGTGTGTTGGGGGATCTGGGTATAAAGGTCAGGGTGTGCCTCTGGCTGGGGGGGCGAGGGGAGCTCTGCCTTCTGCTTTAAGTGTCTTCCTCGCTGCTGAGTTCTCTGACTTGACACCCTTCTTCCAGCTACATCTCAGCCCTTTATCTCACTCTCCTCTTTGTGGTTGAAAAATGGTAGAGCCTCCTTCCTTGATACCCTGTCTGACTCTACTTTGGCTCCTTTCTTGTATGTCCCTGCAGGCGCGCAAGAATTATCGAAAGTATTTCCGGTCAGGCGCTGCCCTCATATTGTCAAATTTCATCTACAAGAGCATGGTAAGTGGTGGGGGTTAAGGGCGGAGTTGGAGGGGGCAGTGCAGGGAGGGACAGGTTTGAAAGAGGAAATGTGGGGTTTGAGAAGAGGTGATTCACAGCCTCTTTCCTAGCTCCTCCTTGTTCTGAATGTTCTAAAGTCCTGGGAGAAGAGGGATGGGCAGCAGCCTGCAGGGAGCGGGCCCCAGCCTCTCCCTGCAGAGAGGGAGATTCTCCCTGCAGAATCAGAGAGCATTTTGGCTCCAGCGGCCATTCTAGGCTACCCCCTGGCAGGAAGGGCACACCCACCACCTGGCCCATGGGTGACTGGGCCCCGTAGGAGCCTGAGGCTGGATGTCTAACAAATGGCTGCAGAGGCGGAGTCTCATTCGACAGCAGGTTGAGGATTAACTAGCCTAACCTGAAGAGACCCCTCTTGGGGCAGCAGTGAGGAATCATTCCGTCCCTCTCTCACCACTGAAATTATAGCAGGAGAGTCAGCCGTTGAGCCCAGGAAGAAGGACCTGGCTTAATCCTGGAGGACTCGGGGCAGGGCGGGCAGGAAGAAGCCAGGGCCAGGATAGACTTTCAAACTATTTACTGTTTCCAGGGGGCGGAAAACAGGGCAAGAGATGAGTGATTTCCAGAGACATCAGCAGATAGCAACAGTGCTTCTAGCAGTGTTGGTGGGAAACCACACAGTGAGAGCAGCACTTCCAGTGAGGCCCTGAGAAGGCTAGAGAGAAGGAGGAAGACGTGACCTTGGGCAGAGGGCTGGTATAAGTTATAACTGACCTCCGCTGACTTAACAGTTAGGACTCTTATTCACCATGCTCACTCAGATACGAGACAATCACTTGGAGGCCCTCTCTTGTGGGAGAGGCTGGATCCTTTGGCTGAGGAGAGGAAGGGGAGTTCTGAACCACTGGGCCTCTTCATTGTCTCTCTGAGCCTTCGTCCTCTCCCCTCCTCGGGGAAGTGCCATCTTCCCAGGCCTTTTACACTGTGTGTCTCCTCTCATGCTGGCTCCAGTTTGTCTGCCTGCACCAAGTATGTGCTCTCTGGCTACATACCTGAGACCTGTAATCTGATTTTGCTCTTATCTCCTGACTGGCCCCTGTTCTATCTTTTCACCTGTATATTATCAGGCAGCTGCTAAATGTCAACCCAGAAGCTGCTGGGTTTAGACCAAGAGTTCAATCAATTGCTCCCCCATCGGAGCCTGCAGGGGGCCACTGAGCATTGATTTCCCCCAGTGAATCTGACTATTCCATATGTTTGTTTTTTTTTTAAAGATTTATTATTTATTTATTTATATACACACACACACACACACCCCTTGCTGCTTGTGCTTGCTGCGTTCATTTGCTTTGTGTTTTTCTGTGTCTGCTTGTCTCCCCCTGCTGTGTCATTCCACTGAGTCAGCTTACCACGCAGCGGCTTGCCTTCACCAGGAGGCCCCGGAAACCAAACTCGGGGCCTCCCATGTGGTAAACCAGAGCCCTACCAATTGAGCCACAGCTGGTTCCCTATTCCATATGTTTTGCCATTGCCTTGACCATACCTAGGATAGCACCTACTCACTTTTCAACACTTCCTATGCACTAGGCTCTTGACATGCTTTAACTCATGAAATGCTTTCAACAACTGTGAGCTAGGCTCTGTTCTTTCCCCCATTTTAAAGTTAAAAAGTAAGGCTTGGAGAGGTTAAATAACTTGCATCTGGTAAGTGCTAGGGCTGAGATTCAAACTATCTGACTCCAGAGCTTTTAACCACTGTCTAATACTGCCCGCCCCGCCAGTTGAGGCCTGGGCAACACAGACATCCATGGCCCTGGAAGGACCCGAGGGCAGGAGGGCTGCACTGGGAAGGAGAGCATTTATTGGATTTAGAAAAACAAAAACAAAAAACCCTCAGAGGCTCCACAGCGACGGGAACAAAAGGGATTGTGGGAGATGCCCACGATCAAACCAGTCCAAGGCCTGGGGACTCGAGGGTGAGCTGGAGGCCTCTGCAGGCCCAGACCCTGTGGACCGAGCCCAGTAGACTTTCCAGTAGTGGAAGCTCCCAAGAGCTTGGGGAGTTCCTGGAGAATGAGAGAGTGATAGATGCCAGGCTCTTTTTCTATTTTAATTTTTTAACCTAAAATTTTCATAAAAAGTCCAAATATTTTGAAGTACCGAAGATCAAGTCATCTTCTCATTTTCGACACCTTCGTAATTCTATCCCATAAACAAGCAGGGTGCTGGATGCTCTCTGGATTTAAAGATTTCAGAGTCCTTGTTCTAGATTAGGGGAGACTCAACAGTTAGATGCAAAAGGGGAAACTTGATTGGATCCTGGAACAGGAAAAATGAAAAACAAATTTATAGGGAACCAGCTGTGGCTCAATTGGTTGGGCTCTGGTTTACCACGTGGGAGGCCTGGGTTCGGTTCCCGGGGTCTCCTTGAGAAGGCAAGCCGCCGCGATCAGGCAAGCTGCCGCCGAGCAGGCAAAGCCACTGTGAGCAGGCAGGCTGCCGCACGGTGAGCTGACTCAGCGGGATGCCGCACTGGGGGTGGGTCAGGGGGAGACAAGCAGACACAGAAAAACGCAAAAGCAAGATGAGCACGGCGCGCTCAAGCAGCAAGGGGTGGGGGTGGGTGGGGATGTATAAATAAATAAAAATAAATCTTTAAAAAAAAACAAATTTATAAAGGAAATGTTTAGAAGTTTATAAAGGACGTGGGGAAATTTGAGTATGGGTTGCTGTTGGATGAGGGTTTCTAATTAATGTTTATTTTCTTAGGTGTGGTGATAGAGCAATGATGTGTAGTATGTCCTGGTTCTTGGGAAATGCATGCTGGCAGTTTAGGGAAAACTGTTGTGATATCTTTAACCTACTTTAGGATTGGATGGGGGGTGTATTTATTTATTTATATGAGTATATGTGTGTGTGATTGATAGTAAGAGAGCAGATGGGGCAATATTTAACACTTAGATGAGGTATACTAATGTTCATTGGATGGTTTATTTAATTTTCTGAAGTTTAAAAACCTTCAAAATACAAAAAATATATATATTAAATTGAAAAAAAAAAAAAACAAGTCAGATTATGTTACACTTGAGTTCAAAATTCTCTAATCGTGTTCCATGTGACTTAAAAGCCTAAAGTCCTAACCACAGCCTACAAGGCTGGCTGTGACCTGCCCCTGGCCACTCTCCCACCTCCTGTCCTCTCAGTCTACTGCGGCCATACTGCCTTTCTCTCTGTTCCTGGAACATGTTACCTACTGTTCAGTCCTGCCCTGGGCCTGCCGTTTTTATCCTAGCAGATAGCGTTACATTTCATTTAAAGTATTTACCACTACATTATATTGTGTGTTACACATATTTGCTTGCTCTCTGTCCCCTTTCCACCCACCTGTAGAACGTAAGCTCCATAAGAATAAAGACTCTCTGCTCTGTTCACTGCTGGGTCCCCTACCTAGAACAGTGCCAAGCTGAAAGCAGGTGCTCAATAAATGTTTAATGGTGAAAAAAATTCAAGATCTGGAATCCTGCCTTCTAAGGACTTACCATCTAGAAGAGGGAGATTTCCATATAAAGAACTTGTAGCATGTAGACAGAGGTATAGACGAAGTGCTATGGGGCTTCAAAGAAAGGAGAGGCAACTCCTGGCCAGGGGAATCAGGAAAGGCTTTGGATTGAATCTCAAAGGATGTGGAGAATGGGGCTTGACAGAATTGAGCTAAGAGTGCAGCCTGAGCTAAAGGGGCAGGGTGACACCACATGGGCAGGGACGAGGACCTGACAAGTAGTCCTGTCTGGTTGGCATGCCGGGAAATGCAGGGGATCCTGTGACCTAAAGCTGGACTCTAAGTGGAGGACTCTGAATGCCAGGCTGCAGTGTTTGGACTGGACTCGTCAGACAGGAGGGGAGATCTGGTACTTACCCAATAACCAGCACACGCAGTGGCAGCCAACTGTGGGCAGCTGTGAGCCGATAGAATAGGGAAGCTTCAGCAACAAAATATTGAGGACAGCTTTCATACTTGTTTCTCCCACCTAGCTGCCCTAGGTAGCAGGTCTCTGATTAAACCAGTTCTTCCCACCTTCCAATCTTCCCTTTGTGCTCTCACCTCCCAACTCCAAGCCTATACTTCACACTGAAAGAGATCAGGCAGGTGACTCCCTCACCTTCTCAGCTCCACCTGTGCTCCCCGTTAGAAGTGGCATTCCCCCTTTTAAGTGGCAGCCTCTGGGCACGAAGTGTACACACCAGAAAGCACCTCTTCTCCTCATTCCACTCCCTCTCTCCCTGCTTCCACCCAGGCACAGAAATTCCTACTGGGGCTCAAGAACAGCCTGCCTTCTACCAAAGTCTTGGACAAGAAGTGGCCAGCTGCCCCTTACAAGTATTTTAACACAGCTAATAAGGAGCTGCAGCGGCTCTTCCACCAATGGAAGGTGAGTGGGGCTCTGGGCAGCACCTCCTGGTGCCCAGGCACCTTCCCTCTCATTTGTTCTTTTTCAGGAACTACTGAGCACCTGTCTGGGACTGGGCCTTGCCCTGGTGCTGAGCACACAGCCCTTTTGGTGTTCATATTCGACTGTTTCCACTCACCTCCTCCTGCATGTCCTCAGTTCCTGCCCTTGTCCGCAGTGTCCCTCCACCCCTGCCCTCTCTCTGAAGTGTCAAGCACCTGTCCTTGTGCCTCTGTCTCTCTTCTGTCCAAGTGTACCCTAGTCCCTGCCCTCCTTCCATATCTCTCAGCTCCTGCTTCTTTCCCAACAGTGTCCCTCCCACCTCCCTCTTCCAGCCCTGCCCCTCTCCCTCCACCGTCTGAGCTCCTGCCCTTCCCCCATCACCAGTGCAAGAAGTTCCGGGACCAGCTGACCCCGAAGCAGGTAGAGGTCCTGAGGGAGAAGCTCTGTGCCAGTGAACTGTTCAAGGGCAAGAAGGCTTCATACCCCCAGAGGTGAGGGCCTCCCAGACTCTGCACAGCCGCTTTCTTTAAGCACAGAGAGGAGATTCCCCCATGGGTTTGGCTCCCCTGGTCTTGATGGTTCTCAGGCTTCAGCCCATGAGCGTCAGAATCACCTTGCAGGCTTGTGAACAGGCAGATTGCTGGGCCCCAGCGTTTCTGATTTGATTCAGCAGGTCTGGGATGGGGCCCAAGAATTTGCTTTTCTAACAAGTTCTCAGGTGCTGCTGCTACTGTTTGTCGGGGACCACACTTTGAGAACCCCTGAGCTAGAATGGTGGAGGGTGGGCGAGGGGGTATAGGAGGACTAAGATGGGGCCTCTGGGAGAGAGGCACAGGGCCGTGGGGGGCCAGTGGTAAAGACCTTGTCTCCACTGCACGCCCTCCCATGTGTCCTCAGTGTCCCACTACCATTCCGCGGTGATTACATTGGGCTGCAAGGGAACCCCAAGCTACAGAAGCTGAAGGGCCGGGAGGAAGGGCCTGTTCTGGTGGCCGAGACCGTGAAAAAGGTCAATCGTGGCAACGGCAAGGTGAAGGCCAGCCTCCTGAACTCCCACAGTCTGATCCCGAGCGGTGAGGCCGGTGGCTGAAAAGCAGGCCGGGCAGGTTGTGTGTGAGCTCTAGGTTTTCCTCCAGGAAGCCTCTGGCTCCGAGTGGAGTGGGGGGTGGTGGGGGGGAGTGGCAGTTAATCCCTGCCTTTACTCACCTTTCACGTTCTGTCCCTAGACCTCCTCTAGGATTTTCCTCCTGACCAAGGGGCATGTGATTCTCACAGACACCAACAAGTCCCAGGCCAAGATTGTCCTTGGGCTGGACAGTGTGGCCGGGGTGTCAGTCAGCAGCCTCAGGGATGGGCTGTTTAGCCTGCATCTGAGTGAGGTACCAGAACCTGGCGGGGGCAGGGGGTGGGCAGCGCGGGGCTGGGGCGGCCTGGAAGTGATGGGGACCAGACCCTTCACTCTGGGCCTGTCCCTTCATCATTTGATGTCCCTCAGGCTGCTCCTGAGGAGGAAAAATGAATCCCCTCCCTGATGTCTTCTTCCTCTTCCTCAGACATCATCGCTGGGCTCCAAGGGGGACTTCCTGCTGGTCAGCGGGCACGTGATTGAACTGCTGACCAAAATGTCCCGGGCTGTGCTGGATGCCACGCAGCAGCAGCTGCCAATCACTGTGACTGACAAGTAGGGCCATGAGCTGGGCTGAGAGAGGGCCTGGGCAGGTGACCGAGCCGTTGGTCATCGTGACTGGGAAAACTGGCACAATTGGAAAGTGGGGCATACCGTGTCAGGGCTCAAGAAATGTTTCTTGGTGCCCCCACCCCACGCTCTCTGGGGATGGACTTGCCTCAGGGAGGGGAGGTGGGGGTAGGGCTGTGAGGAGATGGGGGCACTAGCTTTGTCTTTCTTTTCTGCCTCCCCTCCAGCTTCTCAGTGAGATTCAAGGAAGGCAGTGTGGCTGTCAAGGTTGTCCAGGGCCCTGGGGGCGGTGGGGACAGCAAGCTCAGCTGCAAGAAGAAGGGGAGGCGTTGCCTGGAGGTGACCGTGCAGTGAGGCGGGCGCCTGACATGGAGGCAGCCGCTTCCTCCTCCTGGACCAGCACCAACCACCCTTCCACCCACCCTTTCGGGAGGATCTCTTGTCTAACACTCTGATTCTGGGGTGGGGGTTAGAGACTGAAGAACCCTTGAAGAGAAGTTTTCCTCTCCCGAACCTTTCCGGTTCTCTCCTCCAAACTTGGCTTCCTCCCACCCTCACCCTCTGTCCCTTGAAGAGAAGTTTTCCTCTCCCGAACCTTTCCGGTTCTCTCCTCCAAACTTGGCTTCCTCCCACCCTCACCCTCTGCCCACTAATAAAACTTGTGTCTTCTGAGCGGTTTGCTGAGTTTGGGTGGCTCCCATGTCCTCCCCCCATCTTCTCACCCAGTTACACTTAGATCCCCTCCCCTACTCTCCTTCATCTCTCTCAGGCTCCTTGGAGCCAGCTAAGGCAGATAATAAGACTAGAAAAGAAGGGGAATTGTCTCTGGGCTCCTTGACCCGCTGAGCTCTGACGGAGAGGCTGGGGTGGGGAAGGGGGGGTCGGGGATGGAGCCCAGGTCGCAGGTGGCCAATGGCCTGATTCATTAAGTGTGTCCCTGACGGAAGAAACGAGGATCCCTGTCTTGGCGGAAACTGGGATCCTTTGGAGATTAAGTCTCAAAAGAGGCTCAAGGCTGGAGGATTCATGTAAGCTGAGGTGGGCTGGGGGTAGGCAGGGTTCCCTGCATGCAGGAGCTCCATCGTGCCTCACCCCCAAGCCCGGCACTGGGCTGCTCACACCCGCCTCCCTGGCAACCCCTTCCTTTCCATACACCCGTGGTGCCAGGCTGCTGCCCGCCGTCTTTGTTAATCACTGTCCCACAGCTGGGTCCTGCAGCTGGTGACACTTGGACAGGGAAGGCTCCCCCACCTAGACTTTCCCTCCCTATGACTCGACCTCTTCCCTCTTGCCTTTGTTTATTTTCCCTGTGTGTCATGTCATTATCTTTTTCTCTGTCTCCATCTGTCTCGCACCATCTCGTCCCTGTTTCTGTGGGCTCTGACTAATATTGATAAGTACTATTCTGTAAAATGTTTTAAATATTTTCTCACCCCCCTTCATATCTATTTCCTCATAGACTGTCTTGTGTCAGCCTCTCCTCAGCCCTGTCTTTACCTTTGGGGAACAAGCAGCTCGTCTCTGTGTAGCATTTACATCTGTGCTCTGAGAGCTGACAAATGGCTGCCTGCGTTTCTGTCTCTTGATGGCTCTTTCTCCTCTCCCCATCTCTGCCTTCCCTGCCTCTTCCCTGACTCCTCCGCTGAGCTCATCGTGTCTTGAGGCTGGGGTCTCTCCCTCGCCTCCATCAGCAGGCCGCTCACGCCCCAGGTGGTAGTGCTGGCAGGGCAGGCCTGATGAGCTGCTCTTCTGCCTGCAGATTCATCTTGCTCTGGGAGCACAAGCCCCAGGAGCCTCAGGCACACCCTGCTCTAGCTGAGTGTGGACCCAGGGAGTCAGCTCTCTCCAGGCGGGTGAGATGCTCCAGCCTGTCTTGGGGGGGGCTTGTCCAAAGTGGAGTCGCTCGGCCTCTGGCCAGCGTTTCCCACCCGACAGCCGCCCCCATCCTTGACTTCTCAGAATCTGGCCGAGGAGATCCTGACTGGCAGAGAGGGCGGTGGGTGACCTGAGCCTGACCGCCCCCACTCTGCCTCATCTCCTGCTCCCAGGGCCCAAATTGTCGTCACTTTCCCAGTGAAGTGTCTGGTCATTTTCAGAAGCAATTTCAGGAGCACACGCAGCTGCTGCTCTCTATCCTGCTTCTCCTCTCCCAGGGCTGACGGTGCTGTCAGCTGAGCTGGGGGCAGGTAGGGGATGCCGGTTCAAGGAGGGATGCCTCTCATTCTTTCCTCGCCCATCTCTCCCTCCCTCCTCTTTCTGTCTCTGCCTCTCTTCTCTTCGAGGCCCAAGAGTGTCCTTCCATCCCCTGCAGCCTTCAGGAGTTCAGCTTCCTCGCCTCTTGTGGGCCTTGAACTGGCCTCCACTGCCTGTGGGAGAAGTCAGAGTTCTGCCACCAGTCACCCCTCCAGCCCGCTCCCTCCTCGGCCAGTCCAGCACTCAAGGCTCTGGTTGTTTCAGCCTCTGAGGGGCACAAGCCACCCGGGACTAATCCCCTTGAGGAGCCATCCCAGCACCTCACAGCTCACACCAGCTCTGCTCGGCCCTCCTGCTCAGCCCATTTCTTCCCCTCTTCTAGCCCTTTGCTCTGGGTCATCTCCCAGCTCTCTCCTGGCTGCAGGACATGGCAAGATGGGTGGAGAAGCCAGCATCCTTCCATTCTTCACTAATATCTCCCCCAAAGTCACACAGGGCTCCTCCTCTCTCTTCCCTGTCTCCAGCACCACTGCCGGAGGTTGAGAGGGTCCACACATGTGAACCCAAATTGTACATCTGAGGTTGACATGTGCAGGTGGTCTCGTGTGACAGGCACGTGCTATGTCTGCCTCCACCCCTCCCACCTCGGAAATGACTGACTGACCAGCTCATCTCAGCAGAGCTGTACACAACCTTCCCCTGGCCTCACCTCTGCCCTGGCCCAGCAACAAAGACTAGGAGCTGCAGAGGGGAGGACCTGCTGGGGACCTTGGAATCCATGTACCCTGCTCCCCTGGGCAGTGACAGCATCTGAGATGGGGCTCAAATAAAATGTAGGTGTTTGAAAAAAAGAGTAGGTGCTCTTATCTGCCAATACCCACTTGACATGCTATTTGCATATGCTTTGTGGCAAAATGAAGCCGGGCCTGCTCCAGCCCTCCAACACCTCCTCCTTCACTACCTCTCTAACTTAGTTTAGCATTAGTTCTTTTAAGTCT
>PVKH010046465.1:0-10401 GCA_004027955.1 Chaetophractus vellerosus | reverse complement strand
AAAGAAACTGCCGTGTTCTATAAACCAGTCTGACACAGGGGCATGTGAAGCAACAAGAATTCAAAAAGTACAATAACTGGCTTCACAATTCAGGAATTCCCAAACATGGTCAGCACCCCCTATGACTTCAGTTGGAATTCCTTTTTGAAAAGCAGCATGCTTACCAATTGTGTCATTATCATTTTAAAGCATCCTTGGAGCCTCTGTTTTCTATTACCCTTTTAAGTGTGGACTATACTCTTCATGCCTTTATACCCCTTCTGATTCTTGCCAACGGGACCCTTTCAACATCTGGTTCATAGCATCTCCTCAGTTTCCACTGTAATCTCTCTGACACAGATAAAAAATAAAAGAGTGGGGGGAGTACAGGAAAGGGGCTGTATAAGTAGACTTTCAAAACATCTTGATATTATGTTGAAATATCTCCTACCACTGGAGCCAGGTCCAGATACAAATATAGGAGTCAATTACTAAGAGCTCTATCCTTTGGGGGTAGCTACAAGTTTGGAATGGGGCAGGAGAGCCGAAACAGCCAGACTGACAATAGAGCGGTGATTTCCCTTCCCTACTGAATGTTGAAGAAGTAGATAGAGAAAGCTGAGCACCTGAAATGTGGTTACTCTAAGTGAGATGTGCCGGATTTCAAAGAGTTAGATATAAAAAAAAGTAAGTATCTCATTCATATTTTTATATTGATTACATATGAAAATAATATGTTGAACATATGTTAAATAAAGTATATTATTAAAATTAAGTTCATCTATATTAGAAAATTTTAAAAGTATATATTGTTCACATTACATTTCTATTGGCTAGTGCTTTAATAGTCTAAGTTGGCTTATCCATACCCATTTAAAAAACTAATGTATCTGAATTGATAGAGGACAGGTAGAAAGAAAAATAAATGATAGATAGACGATAGACAGATAGGCAGAATGATATAGAAAATGTGGCAAAATGTTAAAATTGTTGGATCTGGGCATCTGGACATGAAAGTATGTTGGAGTTCTCTGTATTGGTTTTATATTATTTTTTAACTGTCCTGTAAGTTGAAATTACTCCAAAATAAAAAGTTTAAAGAAAAAAAAAATCTAACACATCAGAAGAACAGAAACTAGACACATTTCTCTAGAAATTTCTATCTTAACTGTGACTTTCCAAAGGAAAAATGGCAGAAACAAGGGTTTAATGAAGGACGTATTCAAACTCATTCACTCTTTCTCTTCCTTTCTTTCTCCTAAGCAGAAACACATCTTAAATGCTCTAAGGAAAGCCATTGTCAAAATGGTTTCCCTTATCCTGAATAAAATCAGAATCTCAAAATCTTGAGACAAGGTCAATGCTTATAGTTTACCTTTTTAGGTCCAGGGTATTCCAACAACCCTCTGAATTTGAGTGTTAATGGTCAATCTAAAATGAAGTATTAAAGATTGAAACCACTATTTCTAGACCTGGGAATCACTTGGCTTAACCCTCTTGCCTATGTGGCTATTTAATCCTCGAACCATGTGAAAAAGTGATAGAAAAATCACTCACTCTCCAAGAATGTTAACCCTGTTGGGAAAGTTTATGGAAGGAGCTTCTCTTGCTTGGATGTTACGTCAAAGAACATCAATGCACTTTCATTAGTAATGATACTGTTAATTATGACATCTGAAATGATTAGCATATTAATTTACAGTTATTAAATTTCCATCAAAGAATTACACAGCTACAGAAATTTAAATATTGGACGGTGATTCAAATATGTGTTTGTTTGACCATAGGTCACAGAAAAATCATGTCTAAAAAGTTAGGGGCTTTATTTTGGCTTCACATAATCAGAAATCTACAAAGGGATCATCTATGGTGCCACTACCAATGAGGCCAACAGGGACCCTGGCTCTTTCTATTTGTCTGCTCTCTGAAATTTAACTAGTAATTCTTCATCCTGGTATTTGTTGCCTCATGGCTACAAAATGGCTGCTGAAGGTAATTTCCCTATTCCAGCAAAAGAAGCCTGAAGAGGCAGAGCCCATGTCAGAAAAGCAAAAACCTTCCAAGCCACCCTCAGCTTGTGTCTCATTGGCTAGATCCATGTCCCATGACCAATCCAGAGACAAGAGAGGCTGAAGAACTGAGTTTTTTTAGCTGGGCTCATTGCTTCTCTGAAGAAAATCAGGTTTCTTTCACTAAGGAAAAGAAGGAGCATGTTTTGGACAGGCAATAGAAGTTCATGCCACAGAAGGGATGGGGAGAGTTTCTCTAATTACCTCATATATAATGAAGCTCAAACAGCTGATAGCATTGACAGACAAGTATGAAAAAGCTGAAGGAGAAAAGCATACAACTTTCAAGGAACTATTGAATTTATAAATCTGGTTAGAAGTAAATAAGACTTATAACTGCTAGATGACTAACCACTTGAAATCAGATATTTGCTGATCATAATGATGGTTTTTAAAACAATTGGTACAACAATATTTGAGTAATAATGAGCTGTTATAATGATTACCAAACATTGAGCAAACATTTAACTATAAAAGGGTAACTATGAAGGAGCAGTTGTGACTCAAGTGGTTGAGCGCCTGCTTCCCACATGGGAGGACTCAGGTTCGGTTCCCGGTGACTCCTAAAAACAAAAACAAAAACAAAACAAACAGAAAAACCAACTCAGGGGAGCCGATGTGGCTCAATGGTTGAGTGCTAGCTTCCTACATACCAGGTCCCAGGTTCAATACCTGGCCCCAGTAGCACAAAAAAATAAATAAATAAATAAAAAGGGGGGAGGGATACCTCTGAGTTCAATGGTCAAGAAAACAACTTGGAAGGCAAGAAACTAGAGAGAAATAACCTGCTTGAAACATAGTTTTCTGTGAATAATATTGTCTTCCAAATGGCATCTCTAATAAACTGAACCATCTTCTCCCAGGAAATATATAAATAGTCCCTTCCCATTGAATCACTGAGAGACCAGGGATATTGTCAACCTACCAAGAGAAACTGACGTCACCCAGCCAGTCATCCATGCTGGTTCTTTATGAGAGATGTCTTTAGAAGCCTAGGAATGCAACAAGAGATATTTCTATCCTTTGGGCAACTTAAGAGGGGAATAGCTTAGAGCAGTGTTTTTCAAACTATGTCTTGACTCACAAGTGAGTTGTGAAATCAGTTTCTTTTTTACAGAATAGAGAGCATAATGTGCAATAAGTTTTTTCTGAGAAATCTCTGTTTCAGGTATATATGTACCAAAGAGCAACCATTAGCAAAGCTCACCAAAAAGAAAATGCAGCCTGGAAAACAAAGCAAGAACTCAAAACGAGAAACTAGCCCAAGAACATTGAAATAAGTTGAGAGAGTTGCAGCCTGCAGACCAGTGGAGTGCAGAGAAAACAACAGAAGCTGCAGGCACAGATGAAGATTTGTAAAAAAGGATGGTGAGTCTTTATCTTATCCCAATTCGTCTTAATTCACGCTGAATTGGAAAAGATATGACATTTGAGGACAAGTGACAAAGGACTTATCCAAAAAGGGAACAATACAAATCATGTCCAGGAAGACTGTGATTCTAACCAGTCATCTGTGAGAGGCGCCACAAAGAGAAAGGATCAGCAGTTAAACAAGACTGTGCTTGCAAAAGTCACATGCAATTAGTTGTGTTTATATGCCTAAATTAACAGTCGCTGTGCTGTTTGTGTTCTTTGTAAGTCATTACTTTTGTTGTTTTTTAAAGTCATAAGTCAAAGCAACCTTTAAAGAAAATGCCTAATATGGTAGATCCCATTTGTCTTCCAGAATTTATCATCGGAATGAATGCCCAGTAAACAAGGGCTCCATAACCAAAGCCTTCTTACTGGTAAGTTCATAAATGGCATACAGACAGGAGGTGGCCCTAGACAAGAATTGGGCAAGGTTTGCTTAAGCCATATGAGTGCCCCAGAAAGGCTGATGATCCCGTGACCCACATGTGCCCAGCATTTATTTAGGTGAGAAGCTGGGCACTGAGAAGTGTTTTGCCTCCAAACTCACATGCCCACTCAGCAAATGCAGAGCCATAGTTTACCAAACCCACTTCTTTGAAGACAGTTTAGCCACCACCTAAATCTCACCCTTGCCTCCAGCAGCTTCTAAACTGTACAGTAGTCTCCCTCCGAAGAATTCTATCAAATACAGTTGTCTCCATCCCATCCCATTCCCCATGATTTTTAAGTTCCTCTTTTACATTGGACCCCTGGGTAAGTGCCCAATCAGCTTCCTCTTTGATCTTTCTCTCTCTTCTTGCTATCATCACCCAGACAAACCAAGCAGCTTTATCATCTCCCCTTTTTGCATATTCTGCCCTACTACGCTGATTTCTTTTCCCCTTGAAGTTTGCTTGACACCTGAGCTCCATAAAAAATGTTTGAGGGGCCGGCTCGATAGCCCAGTGGATAGGGCACCGGCATACCACATGGGAGGCCCTGGGTTCGGTTCCCAGGGACCTCTCCTAGGGGGCCAGAGCCGCCGTGGGCAGGGCAAAAAGCTGCCACGGACAGGGCAAAAAGCCGTCACGGGCAGGGCAGGTCGCCCGCGAATGGAGGGTAGCCAACCACCCGCGAACTGAAAGCTGGCCGTGAATAGAAGCAGAAGCCGCCCACAAGCGGGGAAAGCTGCGCCTGCGCAGTGACCAGTCTCGGCGCATCGCTGCAACGGGGGGGAAGGGGAGATATGTAATAAAATAAATAAATCTTTAAAAAAAAAATGTTTGAGTTAGTAAAGGCAAGCTATGATGTGTCTCCAGCCTAAAGAGAGGTCGTGGGAAGACCCTCTCTCCTGAAATCAGACAAAATCCTCTTAAAAAGTTGAAAAAGTATAAACTCTTTAGGTAAATACCTGAATTAACTTTGGGAAAAATCAATCTTAATGCTAAAGAAAGAGCCCCATTAGGTTCATGGTGATTGAGTTTAGTTTGTCTACAGTAGTGGACAACCACTGTTTCTGTGTGTCCCACCAACCATCTACTACCCCTCCAGCCATTTCTTCAGGGACTCGCTGCTCCCCCACTCCAATCTATAACTTTCCTGGAGCTACTAGTCACATACTCCAGCCTCTTACCACAGAAGTGGATCCATGATTCTTGTTTCCTTTTTCTTGGTCACAGTGACTAATCCAAGAGGAACATAAAACCAGTGTAGGCTCAGAAGGAGTAAGCCCCTGCCATGGTTTCAACTGGAACTTCTTGGGTCATGAGGTAGGTGGATGTGAATTGGGGACTGCTGGTGGCTATCTTCCCTAGTGTGAGGAGAAAAGCTATCTGAAGTAGGAGAGAATGAAGTCAACTCAGAGAAACAAGCAGAGCCAAGAGGAGAATAAAAGAGTGAGCCAATGGCTTTATTTGAGTAGCTGAATAAAGTTGTGCCTGAAATCAGATAGCAGAGCAGAAGTAGGCAAATTAAGAAAGATCATTTACATTAGTAAATCATTTTAAGATTTGCAAATCTATGGTTAACCCCAAGGTTTTAAATCCACAGCACAACAGACATTTTTTTAATGCTGTCATTTCAGGGCAATAGCAGCTGTCTGAAAAGTATCTTCATAAAGCTGTCCATAAAACCAGATAGCTATCTCCAAGATTTCACTATACTTATCATGTAACCAGATTCATCTACTTACCAAACTATTCATCATTAACGATCACTACATCTAAGTGATGAGTTAAACAGATCTGGAATGTTCCATCAGGACAGAGGTGTCAGTCTTGACGAGGAGGAAAACCCTAGGGGGGCAACAGAGTTGTGTCATTTTTTTTTTTAATGACAGAGCAACAAACATTTCTGGAGATTACAGAATGATAATAGTGGTAAGTACAAATGGTAATGTCTTCTAAGGATTACTCTGTTTCTTTAGCTGGAGGAAAGTGGCTAGCAACATTAACGTAAGCTAAATGAATGGTAAAGAAAAACCTCCCAGGAGCTGTCCAGGAAAATCGTATAATTACACAATATTCTATTTACACAAATATTCTATTTTCATACGATCGCCATACAACCCTGTTGACCAATACGTCAAATTTCGAATGATTGCCCAATAGAGGGCTCTGTATTTCATACTACTATGAAACATGCCAACAATTCTCAAAGTATACCCTGAGGAGCCCTGGAAGTCCTCCACATCCTTTCAGGGGTAGCCAAAGGACCACCCTTTCCAACTACATCTGAGTGTGAGGCAAAGTATATTTTGAACACAGAGGGTCCAGCTATGTAAAACTGTAAAAAAAAAAAAGCCACTCTTCTCACTAATTTTGTTTTGTTTGGCAAAACATAGTTAATTTTCATTAAAAAATATATATTAGCATGTAATGGATTTATTGTGGTTGTTTTTAATGAGTTTAAAAATAAATATTCAAATGTCCCAGCTTAATTTCTAATATGGGAAATATGACAGTTAAAACACAAATAAACAAAAGCTCTTCGGGGTACTTCATAATTTTTGAGAGGGTAAAGGGGTCCTGACACCAAAAAGGTTGAGAACCTCTGGTATAGACATTCTAGTTAAAGTTTTCACTATTGAGCCAAATACTCTGATGTTTCTTCAGACTATTTTTCCTTCTTGATTGTATGTTTTATCAGTTCACTAAGTAGTAAGGCTATATAGGACTCTTATTAATTCAGCGGATTAAGCTACAAAAAAATGAACAATGATTGAAAACCTACTCTGTGTAAAAAGTTATGTAAATATTCAAAGACAAAGATAGTTGTCATGTGTGTCAAATTCTTCCCTGGAGATATTTGGGCTATGGTAAATGTACACTATGAAATCCATAAAATATTTTTTGAATTTGGATTATAAAGGTGAATGGGTTTGTCTCTGAACACATCCAAGAAAAATTTTCCTAGGACAATTGACTCTTTTCATTTAAAATAGGAACCTGATGATTTCTTTCCAGGCCTTTGTAAAATGTGTGGCTATTTGTTCTTAACCGTGATGACAAATGCTCTTTTTAACCATAACGGGGCAAGTTAAAACCCCAACTTCTGATTTCAAATGATACTAACACACTTCACACAGTCTTGACCATTTAAAATGGCTTGTGGCATAACCCCCTATCACACATTACACCCAAAGAAAGGAATAACCAGTTGTCTTACTTCAAGGGTATTAGGAAGATCAGAAAGTAACAATGTGTAAATAAAACAAACAGGAAATACAAGGAATAACACTCTGGGAACAAAATTTCATCATTAGGTCTTTAACCCAAGTTGTCAAATGCTATAGGGTTATGTCCCACTCAATAAACATTGCACAAAGGTGACTACCTATCCAGCAAGCCTTTATACTACTGTGCCCTACGAATCTCTTGCATAAAAATGATGGCTGATAATTTTATAAACAAGTAATAGACAGTCAGTAAATTCTAACCAGTTGGTCATAGCTGCCATTTTGTTTTACATATCTCAAGAAACAAGTTCTGCATATAGTTCTTTATGGAGTTGTGTATTCCATTTTATTAAAGAAACTGTCTAACAATGTTTTCTGGAAACTGCAGAATGCTCTAGGCTAATGACACCATTTGAAAACATTCAGATCATTTGGTATGGATGGAATTGAGAAAAAAAGCAGTGGCTGTGCCTCTTGATTTTAAGGAAAAAAAATTTTTGTTTAACGTACATAATTGGTTAAGTGAAAAAAATCTTTCAAAACATTGAGTGCAATGTTTGGCTTGGTGGTAAAAATTTATTAGTAACCACTTTGATCATTATCTGAATTTCAATGCCGCGAATGTTCAGATGAAAAAGAAGCCACAGTCAGACAATAAAACCTTTTCTCATTCTTCTGGAGAAGGTGACTTGTTATTTCAGCTTGTTTCCCAAAGGAATAAGGGTGAATCTTGGGAATAGGGGATGAAATTCAACCAAGTCCCCTCTAGCTCCTCCTCTTCTTCATCTTCTTCTTCTTCCTTCTCCTTCCTCATGCCTCCTCTTCTCTTCTTTTATATTCACCATTGAATAATATTTATGGGGTGCCCTGTTTCAGTACAAAGCCCACAAATTATTCTATGTGCTTACATCGTGGGAAATTGGTTCCTGAGTTACATTTACAAGAAGATAAACACTTAGAGTCCTTTTAAGCTTAATACATATGCAAAAATATTGGCATGTATACACAATCACTTATTTTCAACAAAATCTACATTGCACCCTTGGAAGTTGGTATGGCATCACAAATAACTCCTGTCGGTGATGACTGACACCATGAAAGACTTTCAGTAAAATCATTTTCAGCTTCTGGTACACACCAATGAACAGGCTGAGTCAATTAGAATATTGTGGTAATGTCTCTATAGCATACATGTGCCATTTTAACCATTTTTAAGTGTACAATTCAGTGGTAACAATTACCTTCACAACATGGTGCTACCATCACCACCATCCATTACCAAAACATTTCCATCAGCTCAAACAGAAACTCTGTACCCATTAAGCAGTAATCCCCATATCCTCCCCTGCTCCTGCCCCTGGTGACTTCTAATCTACTGTCAGTCTCTCTGAATTTGCTTATTCCAGGTATTTTGTATATGGGAAATCATACAATATTTGTCCTTTTGGGTCTGGCTTCTTTCATGCAGCATAATGTTTTCTTGGTTCATCCATGTTGTAGCCTTTTCATGGCTGAATAACATCCCATCGTATGGATAGACCACATTCTGTTTATCCATTCATCTGCTGATAGATACTTGGGTTGTTTCTCTAAAGGACAGAACAGACTTTTCCATCTGTTTGAGAGCTTTGTTCAAGTCTCAAAGTGCTGGGAGTACTCTCATGTCTCTAAAAACCCTTGATGCAGCTCGGAGGCAAGAATCAGTCAGCAGAGCCCTTGAGACTACGAAAGAAGCAAGTGATTAAATCTAAAAATCAAAAATTGTCATGTCAAAAGCCAACAGGTGGAACTCTCTTCTACTTACTCATTACATTGGTATATAGATCTTATAATAAGTCAAGCATGGAGCTCCAGCCAATCCTGAAAGGAAATTTTTCTAAATTTTTTTAGAAAAAAAATTATTATTTTTTATGAAACTTTTTCACAAAAAAAGGAGAAATTTAGCAATTTTATAAACAATTTAGAAAGAAAATCATTTGGGGGCCTGAAATATCTTGATATAAGTGCCAAAATAGTTCACTTTCCAAATTATTTGAAAATGGGGGATTCAATTCTTTGTTTGCTATGTAGAACATCTCTGAAATTTTTACTTTTAATGTCATCAAGAAACATCAATTTCATAAGTAACCTATGAGGAAAAATTACATCCTGTATCAATCAAGCAAACACTAACTATTTACTTAAAGCCCTACTATGTGTCGTGCATAGTACGAAGCAGAATGGTAAAAGGTCATAAAATACCAGGCAATACGCTGAGCTCTCGTCCACAGGAGTTTATAGTTCCCTTGCTAAAATCACCATCAGTTCTTTTTTTAATAAATCTTTAAATTCAAATTTTATCTATTAGTCAAAAATGTTAACTATCTTAGAGTTGAAATAGACCTTCAATGACATGTAGTCTATACTCTTTTAACAAGGTACAGTTACCTAATTATTTTCACAGATGACTATACCATACTTTCATGAAAGCCATTTTGCAATTAAAAAAACAATTACAACTGGCATATGGAAATATCTCACAAGTGAGTTTCTCAGAGTATTTCAGAATAAAGTATGCAGCCCTTGAATCCCATATTATAAAATTTGTGCATAAACTCCATAGCCAGGAAGCACGGATTGAATTACTCCTTTTGGATGTTCTTGGCAGCAATGCTCACCATTTCTAAGCAGGGACCTGCCAAAATCTCCAACTCCCACTTGGAGGTGTTCCTCAGAAAGTCATGAGATCTTTCTATCAGTTGACTAAACAAGAAATCAGTTTGTTTAATGAGGTAAGCAGCTGGGAACAATTAAGCAGCAGGTTGCTGCATATTTAATTATTATTACATATTAAATAAAATATGAATAGGATATTTAAATGAATGCAACAGAAATGGATTATAAAGAGAAATATTTACTTCTGGGATTGCTTCAGAGTTTGCAATCATTTCTTTCATCCATAGACAGCATTCATTCTAAAAACCTCAATGCCTTGGATGTTGCAAATAAAATAAAATAAAAAGACACCATCTTATCTCAATTTGACTAAACTTAGAAGAAAAAAAGAGAATTTTGAAATACAGAGGCCTTTTCTTTTTCCAATTACACGGTGCCAAACGACTGAATTAATTGAACTTTTCAATTAGTTATTTGGGTAGCATGTGGACAGATATTAGTGTCACAAGGAAAGTGTAATGCATATTAAAGGTTATAATTAATCATTCCAAATGTGAGATCAAGGCAGTTTCACTTAGAACTTTTCTCCTGCCTTCAAGGAAGAACAAGCCAAGATTAAAATAAAGTGAG
>PVKH010046464.1:0-10402 GCA_004027955.1 Chaetophractus vellerosus | reverse complement strand
GGAGCCTCAGGCTCAGTCCGAGTCGCTGTCGGTCTCAGCTTCTTTCACGTCCACGCTGAACTTGTACTCCTGATCACACCCCATGTAGGCGTCACTCATGAAGTACAGCGTGTAGTTGTGGGCGCCAGTGGCCGGGGCCACGAAGTCAAGCTTCACCTGGAAAAGGCAGGCAGACACCGGTGAACAGGGGCCCGGGGAGTTCCCACAGCCCCCACCTGCCGGGCAAGGCTGCGGCCGGCGACACCCTCACCTTGGCTTTCTGCTGCAGCGTCAGCCTCTTGATGGAGATGAGACTGTTGGATTTGGCATCTCCGATCACCACCCACCAGCCCTCTTCACGCTTCTGCAAGGAGGGCAGGGAAAAGAACACCAGATGAAAAGCTTTCCAAGGTTTCTTCCCAAAATATAATTTGATACTGCTAAGATTTTGAAATTGTCAAAAGGTGTCTGCAGTGGATTGTTTAAGGCGGGAGATGGTTCTGGCTCATCTCCTCGTCTCAAAGGTCTAGTGCTTGCCACTGAAACAGACCTTCCACTATCAGAGAGAGTGAGTCTTTGAAACAAAAGGCACAGATGCCAGGTGAGAAAAACAGCATAATGTGGGCATCTTCCCTGACTGTCAAAAATGCCACGAGCTGGTCACCCCACTCACAAAGCCCAGGAGTTCCAGTTTAAAGCACCGTCCTTGCAGCCTGCCAAACAACTGTTTATAAAATTAAGCGTCACAGTTTTATCTGGTTTCTGCTTCAACCTTCCATTATTCTTCCATACGGAAAGGGTCAGATTCTCTTTTGGGCGGAAGAGAAACAAGCAACGAGGAGCAGAGCAAGTGGCAGTGAGAAAGGCGACAGAACAAACACCAAGAAGAGCCCACCTGTCCTGGAGCCCCTGGGGTTAAAGAAAAATGTGCCCTAGTAGGCAGAGATTGACATGACTGCACAACTGACGTTTCTAACCACAACCAGTTAAACAGTTTTAAATTCAGGTTTAGCAAGAGGGAAAAAAAAAAGAAAAAACGACATGCCCCAAGATTCTGAGCCTGTGACTTCACTCCTGCTGTGTCCCTCTCCCAGGGGCAAGGTGCCCAGGGATCGGGCCTCCCGCAGACACTGGGGCCAGCTGCGAGGACCTACCTGTGGGAAGAGCGGTGCGATGACGGGGCCTGTGACTTCCTCCTCGCGCTCCAGCTGCACCAGCACCACGACGGGCCCACCGCTGCGGGACAGAAGAGCGTCAGCAGCGTGTCGGGCAGGGACCCGGGGCAGGGTCCGCAGCCCGCGGCTCACCTGCGGATGCTGTCCTTGTCCACCACCTCATAGGACAGCTCGATGTTCGGGTAGCGGTTACAGAAGCGGGCCACGTCGGCAATCTGGCTGTCAGAAAGCTGCAGTAGCGCATTGCGCTCTTCATCCTCCATCTCCATGATGTCGAAAACACTCTCCACGCCCTGCGGTGAGCATTCGGGTCCAGAGACCGGGGAGAAGAGAGAGCACAGACAACAGCACATGAAACCGCAACTGGCTCCACATCGCTAACTTTACTTCCCGCACCATCTACGGAGAACCCAGCCTCGGAGCCAACGCGGCCCAGCAGCGGCAGGCCTTCCTGCATCTCAAGTCACCCTCTGAGGAACAGAGCAGAAGACTCCCCCACTCTGGCTCACCGCCCTGCCCAGCCCACCTTGTCTGTGCAGCGTTTGATGTGCTCTGAAGTGAAGTGCGGGAGCTGCTTCAGGTACGAGTCCTTGGACCACATGGCCTGGGTGACCATCTGGGCCAGTTCCATGGCGGCCAGAGCGGGGCTGAGCCACCCGTTGCTGGAGAGGACATCCACGCAGGCCTGGATGAGCCGGATCGCCTGGAGGAGACGGGAGCACGCACAGCCGGCGTCACAAGCGCCCCCCACCGGCCCTGCCCCCACACTCCCACGCCCCACCCCGTACCTTACTAAGGATCCCCTCTGCATCCGACTGCAGCTCCGCACTTAGCTGCATGCGCGACAGGTGGGCCTGCAGGAGCAGGTTGGTCTTGACGTGGGGGTCATTGAACTTAGGGTTGTTCAGCTTGTGAGGAACCTTCTGAGCCAACTGGAGAGTGGAGGAAAAGCAGCTGAGGAGGCACCGACGGCCCTGCCTGAGGCTAGTGCTCAGGCCAGACGCACCGCGTGGCCCCGGTGTGTGTGAGGCCGCTCCCGTGTGCGCCACGTTCCAACCCTGGGGGCGCTGTCCTAAGGCTGAGCCCTCACCTGCCGCAGCAGGTTGTCCTCGTGGTGCCGGATGGGAATGTTCTCGTACTCAGCCGCGTTGGAGATGATCTCGATCAGTCCCCGCACCTTGGTCTTGGCATTCAGGGACATGCTGAAGAGCTCTGGGGGGGGGGGGGGGGGGGGGGGGGGGGGGGGGGGGGGGGGGGGGGGGGGAGCAGGAGGACACGGTCAATGGCCTGGGCCGCCCTGCGCCACCCCCACCGCGTCCCTCTGGCAGACCCCGGGACCCTCACCGATGGTGGTGTAGTTGATGTAGTAGTAGGCAGCAATCATGCCGAGGTTGAGGGGCGCCACGTCCATCTCGTCCTCGATGCTGATGCACTTGGACTGCTCCAGGTCGCTCAGGGTTTGCTCCACAAGCTCCGACAGGTGATCAGACAGGTGACGATGGGAAATGCCTGGGAGCGAGGGGGGGAGCAGGGGAACGTCTGGCGGGGGCCCGGCAAGCACAGGAGGACAACCGCTGCGTGCTTCCCAGGCCACACACCCTGCAGGTTGTAGTAGTTGGGGTTCTGGGTCATGCGGCGGTACAGGAAGGTCCAGGTGAGGTAATCCACGGCGTCCTGCTTGTTCTCGATGGTCTTGGTGACGATCTCAGCGTTGAAGTGGTCGTGCATGCAGTGGTCCAGGTGAGACTCCACTGGCAATGGCTCATACAAGAACTTCTTGAAGAAATCCTGGGGCGAGAAGGGGTAATGAACAGTGAAGGACGCAAGGCCACGAGGAGGGGCCAAGGGCAAACCAGTCGGGACGGCCTCTGAGCGAAAGACACAGCTGGTGGCAAGCGGGAGAAGCCACAGGGCTGGAAGGCGGCATTGCTGGCTACAAGAGGCCGCAGGGACGGGGGCACAGAGTCTCACAGGGCACAGCACAAGGACGGATGAGCAGCCGGAGGGCATGCACCTACGCAAGCGCAGTCGGGCCTGCGAAAGCTGGGTACAAAGGCAACGTGGCAGAAGTGACAGCAACAGCAACACCACCACACAGGCCCGTCGGAGACGGAGGACCCCGTTCTGGGCTCAGAGCCTCACCTTCTTGGAGCCCTGGCACATGATGACGCAGCGCCCCTCGTCATCCTGCAGGGGGCGGTTGGCGTGGCCCACCATCTGCAGCACGTCGTATATGGGGTAATCCACGTACCTGCGAACAGGAGGGGGGAGCGCGCATGACCCCCAGGCCAGGCCCGGAGGCTCCACCTCCCCAGGCATGCGAAACCCTGCGTCTGTGCGGCTGAGTGGCGGTGCTCGGGGCCGGCTGCTGTGCGTCTTAGTTTGCAGGTGTCACGCTGGTGAACTGCGTGCTTGGGATCCCCGAACCACAGCTGTAAACCTACCTACTGCCAAAAGCAAACGACTCTCCCTATCAAAGGACCAAGCGAGTAAAAACTCAAGCTTTCCAAACTTAATAACTGTCTCTTTCATGAGTTATCAAAGTCAGCTGACTTAAACCCAAACCTAGAAACATGTTCAAACATTAACAAGCCCATCAAATAAAATAATTTCAAAATACTCTGAGTTTTAGGGGTAAAAATTAAGAGTGAAGTCAGGTTTTTCTGAGAAACACCAAAACTTCCTCTTCCAGCTCGTCACCACATAGGTGTGACCTTGGCCGAGTCATCTCTCCTCATCTCTAAAATAAATAGGTTGCCGACATCACCTCCAAGGCTCCTCGGGCTCTAAATTCCTGTTTCTCTAACTTGATGAAACACGGAAAGACAGGGACTGTCAATGTGAACGTGACTAAAACCTCCCTGTCCAGGCTCCCCTTCCCTCCCCGTCCCTGCTCATCACACTTCAACTCCTGCAGCCGCAGGCGCTGTGCTCCTCTGGGAGGGAGGTCTCCGTGCTGCCGCACGGCGGCTGTACTCACGCGTGGATCTTGCCGTTGTAGTACTGGGTGTCCATGATGATCACCAGGTGGGCGGCCACACTCATGCCCCAGCAGAGACTCCGAGACGCCACCACCACCTGGATGGCCCCTGAGCAGTGAGGAGAGGAAGGCTGAGGCTAGGGCTCCAGGTGAGGCGGGACTCGGAGCAGAGCAGGGAGCGAGGCCCAACGTTACTAAGAGCTCGAGCAGTGCCGGGAGGGGTGGCCCCAGGCCACTGCTGCCTTGCCCTGGGGACTATCCCAGAGGAAACGGGTAAGCCCAGGGGAGCTGGTGTAGACCACTGCCGGGAAGCCGGGCCCTGCCAAATGAAAAGTGCTGACGCCAACTCAGTCACCGGCTAGCTCAGGGGATGGAGGCAAAACCGTGCTGTGTGCCCCACACCAGCCAGACTGCAGGTCAGAGCGACAGCATGGGATCCGCGCAAGGCAGCTCCACCGACGCGCTGCGTGGAACGCCAGAGGCCAACAAGGGCAAGTACACAGCCTGTCCAAGGGAGACTCAGAGCCCGACTAGTAACCCCAGGGAGTCTGGTGTCCGCGGAAAGCAGACGCTGAAAGCACACAACCTCGGGGGCTAGTCTAGCAGATAGGGGTATAAATCCCAAGGTCCTTGGAAGGAGCAAAGAAGACATCAGAAAGAGAAATTGTGTTACAAAAATGATTACTATGCCGTTGAGAAACACCACAACCTACCCTAAAATTTAATCTCTGTCACTCAGTGACGTCCTTGGAGTCCTTGGTTGTCTTTCTGGGCTCACCTGAGCTGAAGAGCTGTTCCACCAGGCGCCGCTCCATGGGGCTGAGCCCCTCGTGCAGGTAGCCCACCCCATTCAGCAGCGTCTCCTTGAGGGTGCTGTCGCCCAGCCTCTCCAGGTAGGGGATCAGGTCCTTCTCGGTGCAGTGCAGGAACCTGGGAGGCATGACACGCCGCAGTTCAGAGGGGCTCCACACCATCCCCCAGGCCCCGGCCAGGTGGTGGCTCCACCCTCCAAAGCAAACCGGACCTCCCATCTGCATGGCAAAAGGAGGCCCCTTCAGGGTGCGCCAGTCTCAGTCTCACCCAACCACCCCCTCACTGCCACCCCCGCGGCCAGGCCCAGCCCTCACCTCTGCCGCTGGATGTCTGCTGCACACGTGGTGAGGATGTCGATGGCCGTGAGGCGGGTCTGCTTGCGGGACGGGACGAAAACAATGACAGGCTTCTTGGGAGAGTGTTTGGTGATGGCGTGGTAGACAGGCTTGGCCATGGACAGGAGGCGTGTCTGCGTGTGGCTGATGTTGAAGCCCTGGAAGCAGAGAACACAGGGGGGTGACGCCTGGGTGCTGGGGCCAGGAGGGGCCCTGCAGGACGGGGACCGGGCCCCACCTGGATATGCAGCTCCAAGGGCACCGGGCGCACGTTAGGGTGGAAGTTGAAAGTGGAGGTGGCACTGCACCCCAGCCAGTGGGCCACATCCTTCGCGTTGGAGAGCGAGGAGCTGAGCGCCACGATGCGAATGGGCCGCTCTATCTGGGAGGAGATGTAGCGCATCCGGGAGCAGATCACCTCCAGGACAGGCTGGGAGAGCAAGGGGAGGAGTGACCATGGGCTCAGCCCAGGGCACAGCCCAGCAGCCATCACCCCCCAGCCCTGACGGGGTCTCATCATGCTCCCCCTTCCTCAGTCTCGCACCTCCCCCCAGCACCCAGTCCCCACGAAGGAGCATGACTCTCCAAGACCACTACCGAAAAACCTCTCCCAGGCCCTCCAAAAGAAGGCAAAGAAGGGGTTCTCTTAGCTAAAGCCCCTGGGCTCTGGCTCAAGGTGGAGGCTACTTGGCTGGTCCAGCCCCTCACAGACTGTGCAGCAAGGCCAAGTCCGTACCCCGTTCTCGCCCCCGATCAGGTGGACCTCGTCCACCACGAAGAGGTTGATGTTCTGGACGTTCTTGCGCTGCTTCCACCGCCGCGACAGGATGTCCCACTTCTCAGGGGTGCTGATGATGATGTTGCCCTTGCCCAGCAGCTTCAGGTCGGTGCTGGTCTCCCCCGTCAGCAGCACCACCTTCTTGCTGAGCCTGTCCTGGAACTTCTCGTACCAGTCCAGGTACACCTGCCGGCAGAGGGCGGCTTGTTTGCCGCGAGGAACGCCCGGGAAGCCAAACCGCGCACTAAAGCTCCTAACCCCACGCCCCCCTTGAGGAGATGGAAGCTCTGCTCTCCAGTCCCAGCAGAGCCTGCACACTCCAGGACTTGGGAAATCTTGACCAGGAATCCCAGGTGGCTCAACGAGCCCACGACGTAGCCCACCTGCTCTGCCAGAGCCTCCATGGGGGTAATGTAGACGCAGCGTCCCTCTGAGCTCTGCAGCAGCATCCGCAGGATGGCAAACTCCGCGCAGATGGTCTTCCCGCTGCCCGTGGGGGCCCCCACAAACACGTTGTCGTCACTGTTGTACACGGTGTTAAACACTGCAAGCCAAGACAGGCCGCGTGAAGCACCGAGGAGACGGCTGGGACACAGACCCGGTGCCAGAGAGGCCCGCCCGGGGAGGGCGCTCGAGGCCAGGCAGCTGCGCTGCGCCAGGCGAGCGGGAGCAGCAGCGCCTCCAGCCCAGCCCACTTCACGACACCTCCCTCCCCGCTCCCCCGCTTCCCTCCCACACAAGAGGAAAAGGGGACGAAGCCGTGATGGAGCATTCAGGGCCCACGGAGACTTGGGGCATCACAGGAAAAGCAAAGGCAGCCGAGGCTCCTTCACTTCTCTGCCATCTTCTCGGGGAACAGGCTGCAAAGGGCCTGGCTTCCTTCTCAGGCCCTCTTGACGCTTTCTTGTCCTTCCTGGAAATGGTCTAACAGAGAGGGGAAGGGCCTAACCCTGACTCCAAGCTGGGGCAAAACCCAAGTTCTCCTGTTTATCAGTGGGGTCGGCAGGGCACCTCTGAGCCTCAGTTCCTCATCTGCAGAGTGGGACACACAATTCCCTCACGGGTCTTACAGGTGAGAAGGACAGAAACGCCAATAGCCACGGACTCGGCCCAGCACTCAGAATACAGGCAGTGCTCCGTGAGGCGGAGGGGGCGCTCCAGCAGGCACCCGCACCCAAGCTCAGTGCTCAAGCCACCCGCGCCGAGACCCTCCTCAGTGAGACGTGCAAAGCCGATTTCACAGTGACAAGGACTCTGAGAAAGAAAGACTCTCGAGCCTGCCAAGCACTGGGCCCCCAACTTTCCTTCCTGCTGCAAAACATTCCTGTGTCTGGGCGACCTTACAAGGTCCTGTGAGGAATGGAGACACCTACCTTGGGTCTGAATCGGGTTGAAGAAAGGAAATTTATCTTGATACAGGCTCTCAAAGGCACTGTTCCTCAGAGCAGATACGGGCAAGGGCTGCAGGTCCAGAAGCTCAGTTGGAGGTGGGTACTTCTCTGGTAGGATCAGGTGCCGGAAGGAGACAGGCAGCTGGGTCTCACAGGCTGCAGGACACAGGCAGGGTAGAACACACGCCTCTCCTTACCCAGGACCCTGAGGCCCCTTCAGGAACTAGAAACCCCACAGCGGCACAGGATCACTCCCTCCCAGCCTTGCCGTACCCAGTGCAAGCAAAGCAACGACCTCCTCCTAACTGCCCTTGGGGGGCGTGTCCGGAAGGGGCCCTGGAAAGGGGACACACTCACAGAGCCAGCGGTCAGACACCACGCGGATGAAGTACTGCGGAGGCAGTGGCTCAAAGACGGGCACAAAGAATGTAATGAGGTGCTCGTCCTGGGCGTACTTGGCCTTGAGGAGGAAGTACTCGTGGTGCAGGATCACCTCGCTGTCCACGTCCTCCACCAGGATCCAGAAGGCCTCCGACGAGCCATGGACCTGCCGACAGTGCAGGTCAAGGAACGTGAGCGGCACAGGAAGCAGCACCTCCAGCCAGCTCTCCTCGGGGTCACCCCGAAACCTGGCTCTCTGCCGAGCAGACCTCACCTTCTCATCCCACTGGAAATCCGGCGTGATGGTCAGCTCCACTTTCAGGGTGGAGCGTGTGATAGGCTGCAGATGCACGGACAGCTCCAACTTGGGGAACAGGTGGACGTACTTGTGGATGGTCTTCCCCATCTTCGGCATGCGGATCAGCTCACCTAGGAGGAAGTGGGAGCGTCCAGGCTGTAGCCGGCCCCACACCTGCCGGCGGGCCCGAGGGCCACAGCAGCAGCAGAGTCTATGCTGGGCGGGGGCAGCCTCGCCCCTTCGCTCCCAGTGGAGTCCAGAGCACGCCAAGTCTTATGACCACAACCGCGCCTTATGGTGGGACATGAGCATGGCTCAGGCACGGGCACAGGGCACGGGACCTGGGGGGGGCGTGAAGGCTTGGATGCCTGGGCTCTGAGGACAAGGATGGTGGCTCCCACATACCTATCTCGTTGTGATTCAGGTCATACAGGCGCTCAAAGGGGAAGTTCTTCTTCTCAATTTTCTTCACTACTTCTTCAGGCAGTTTCCGGAACTGGCGCAGAGGGCACATGGACTGCCACCTGCCCACAAGGAGGCAAAGCTGTCAGTCCTTATAGCAGGGCCTGTAACAAACTGCCCTCAGCACGGCCCTTAGCAGAGATCACCCACAACCATGCAAGACACGGTGGTTAGAGGAAGACGATCCAAACCGTGCCAGCCATGAGGCCAGAGTGCCAACAACCCCCACCCCGGGGTCACATGCAGTTCGTGTATCAGGACCAGCAACCAGACGCACTCCGCGGCTCCCCCGTCTCACACACCCTCAGCCTGGGGGCCCCAGCTGAGGGCGACCCACTCCCAGCTCACAGCCCTCACATGCGCTTGTCGATCATTTTGCAGAGGTTCAGGGTCTTGTCTGTAAGTTGTGCCCAACCTCGGTTCAGAACAATTTCAAAGATCGCACGCATCAACCGGCCAGCCGACTGCGGAAAAATGAAGCACCCCCTTTGTTAAGTTTCCATGGCCCCAGGCCTAATTAAGCTACTCTAGATACAGTTTAATTACCCCCAAACTATGGCGCAATCACCCTCACCAACCCAAATGCAAAGTTCCTTCTATGATTCCTCTTCTCCCTCTAGACAATGTTTGCTGAGCAAGAAACAGCTAGAAAAGTACACTTAAGCATGCCACACGATGTTTGAGGCTGACAGTGCACAATTCGAAAGCTTTTGGCTCATTTAGCGCTTTAGGATTCTATCAAGGTCGGGGGGCTGGTGACCTGCCCTCAGAGGTAAAGACCACGAGGAGATAATACAACCCTTGCCATTTCTGTGCTGGCTGGTGAACCCTGCAACCATGGTGGGAAGTCGTGTGTCTCGTGGGGAAGCATACGCTGTCTTACGGAGCCTCCCCACACTCTCTTGTGAGGCCTTATCTTCTCCACGTGCTCAGTATCAGTAAAGCAGAGGAGCTCGACCCCACGCATCAGGGCAAAGCCAAGCATCCCCCTCCCCAGCGCCAGCCCCCTCTCCCCAGCACTCACACAGAGCACAAGGAGTTGGGGCTGTGGTCCCTCACCTGGGTAACATACACCATGTCGGCCATCAGTGCAAAGCCCTCCAGTTTCAGCTGTGAGATGAAGGCTTGAAGCAGCACATTGATCTAGGAAGAAAGGAAGGTCCGCTCAGGAGGACACTAACAACGGGACAGAGCAAGGAGGGGGATGACGCTCCTGTCTGTGCATCTCCACAGCTCCTGAGCTGCAGGCATGGAATAACCACTATTCCACACAGAAAGAACACGTGGTAGGAACGCAAACACCAGGAGAAGCGAGCAGGTCGCCAAGCACAAACGCAAACCCAATCGTCGTCCTCAGGAGGACCCGTGCCACCAGTACAGAGGAGGGGCTCACCTTTGCGCTGGGCTCCTCGATACTTTCCTTTACAGGGATGGGCACCCGCTCCAGCAACTTCTGCAGCTCCAGCTTTTCCTCCTGCCACAAGAAGGAAACGGGTCAAGGGACAGCCAGGGAGACCCTCTAGCCACTGGTGGCGAGCACCCGCCCCACTCCCAGCAGGCGCCTCGGGCTCACCTCCCTGACTGTGATGTTCTTGAACTCTGAGGACAATGAGAAGACTCTGAACAGCTCTATCTCACTCAGGGTGGGCTTCAGCAGCTGGTTGTAGGTCTGCACGGTGTCGTTGGTGATGTAGTAGTGGCTGGCTATTCGGCCCAGTTCCGTCACCTGGAGAGAAAGACGATGCAACCCAAAGCTGACCACTGACGCACTCCACCTCTAGCTGTGGACACCGGGGAATCGGAGGAACCA
>PVKH010046463.1:0-10394 GCA_004027955.1 Chaetophractus vellerosus | reverse complement strand
GGCATGAGGGGAAGCGAGGCTAATAGAAAATCACAGTGCAGGTAGGGACTGGCTTCTTTCCACCCAGATCGGATTGCACCACTAGCCTAGACTCCAGCCCCACCTCCAGCAGGTAGGAAGCTGGGGGGACCTGCACCAGCCTCTCCAGGCAAGTGAAGGTGCTTTCAGCCAGCAGAGACTGAAGAGTCAGACACATGGGGATCCATCCCTGAACTCCAAATGGTTAGGAGAGGAGCTGTGTCTCCCCAGCCTCTCCGGGCAACTGTGTTTTTGGTCTGCACAAACTGGCTTGTTGCATGCCTTCAATCCTATTTCCACCTCTGCCTCTCCCTGCCCCCCATAGGAGGGGAGGGAGCTGGTGTTTCTTCAGCCTCTCCGGGCAACTTCAGACACTTTTGGCCTGCATGAACTTGACTGTTGGGTGTGGGTGGCCCCGATAGGACAAGAGAGGGGCAGTATTTCACCAGCCTTTCTGGGTAATAGCAGATGCTTTCGGCCCACGCAGACTGAATAGTCAGACAACTGTAGCTCTACCCCTGCCCTCAAGTAGGACAGGAGGGCAGCTGTGTTTTCTCAGGCTTTCTGGACAATGGCAGGCACTTTCAGCCTGCATAGACTGGTCTGTTGGGCGCCTGTGGATCCACTGCCACCCCCTAATTGGATAGGAGTGGTCTGGTGTCTCCTCAGCCTCCCTGGGCAATGGCAGGCACTTTTGACCTACACGGACTGAACTGTAGGGCACTGGTGGTAACATTACCACCCCCTAAATGACAGAAGGGACCGTACTCCCTCAGTCTCAGGGCAACTGCAGATGCATTCGGACCACACTGATTAGACTGTTGGACAATCCAGAGGGTCCATCCCCACCCCTGGCAGGGATAGGGGGGCCAGTGCTACGTCAGTCTACCTAGGCAATTGTGGTCATTTTGTACCTGCCTAGCATAGATTGCTGCCCATACCTGCAGCTCCATCCCCACCCCAGGCAGGGAAGGAAGGGACCTGAATTGTCATCAGTCTCTCCGGGCAACTATATAGATCATCTTGGCCTGCATGACTTGGATTATTACATACTTGGATTATTATACATTGCTGTGGCTCTGTCCCTACTGCCGGCAGAGGATAAAGGTGGGAGCAGCTTCATCAGTTCCTGGGGAAACGTGGCCTGCTTCACCCTCTTGTAGTACCAACTATGTCCTTGGCTCCTACTACACAACTTGTAGCACCAACTATATCCTTGGTTCCTACTACACAACCAGCAAGGGAGAAAGGGCAAAAAAGCCCTAAACTAAAGAGAGAAACTGCACCCAGAATAAATACATCTAGTCAGGCAGAAGCCAAGACAACAACAAAAAATTATAATCCATACCAAGAAAAAGGAAAATATGGCCACTTAAAGGACCAATATAAGCCTCCAGATGACATAAAGGTGTTAAGACAACTAATCATAGATGCTCAAACAAATCTCCTTAATAAATTCAATGAGATGGCTGAAAAGATTAAGGATCTTAGGAGGATGCTGGGTGAACACAAAGAAGAATCTGAAAGAATACATAGAAAAACAGCCAATCTTATGGGAATGAAAAGCACAAAAAATGAAATTAAAAATACACTGAAGGCATATAACAGCAGATTTGAAGAGGAAGAAGAAAGGATCAGTGAGCGTCTGAAAGAGAACATACAAAGAAACAGATGAAGAGTGGAAAAAATTGAACAGGGTCTCAGGCAACTAAATGACAGCAAGAGACATGCAAACATATGTGTCATGGGAGTCTCAGAAGGAGAAGAGAAGGAAAAAGGGGCAGTAGGAATATTTGAAGAAATGATGGTAGAAAATTTCCTAGCCCTATTGAAGGACATAGATATCTCTGTCCAAGAAGCACAATGTACTCCCATCCAAATAAATCCAAATAGACTAGCTCCAAGAAATATACTAATCAGAATGTCAAATGCCAAGGATGAAGAGAGAATTCTGAGAGCAGCAAGACAAAAGTGATGCATAACATAAAAGGGATACCCAATGAGATTAAGTGCCGATTTCTGATGAGAAACTATGGAGGCAGTAAGGCAGTCATATGACATATTTAAGAGACTGCAAGAGAAAAACTGTCAGTCAAGAATCTTATGTATGGTGGGACAGTCTTTCAAAAATGAGGCTGAGTTTAGAATATTCACAGATGCACAGAAACTGAGAGAATTTATAACAAAGAGATTGCCTTTGTAGGAAATACTAAAGGTGTGCTGCAGCCTAGAGGGAAGGGACAGGGGAGAGAGGCCTGGGGGAGAGTACAGAAATGAAGATTATATCAGTAAATGTGTCTAAAAGTATAAAAAGAGTGGTGAAAATAAAATGCACCAGATGAAACCCAAAGGTCAAAATGGGTGAAATAAGAACTGTCTTTGAAGTGATAATAGTGAAATTTAATGGACTGGACTCCCCAAACAAAGGGCACAGACTGGCAGAATGGAGAAGAAGATATGAGCCATCTGTGTGCTGTCTACGAGAGACTCACCTTAGACCCAAGGATACCAATGGATTGAAGATGAAAGACCGGGGGGAAATATTCCATGCATACAGTAACCAAGAAAGAGCTGGAGTAGCTATGCTTATATAGGATGAAATAGACTTTAAAAGCAAAACTGTTATTAGAGACAAGGAAGGACATTATATATTAATAAAAGGGGCAACTCACCGGGAGGGGATGGCAATCATAAATATATATGCACCTATCCAAGATGTCCCAGGATACATTAGGTGGATGCTGGTGAACCTGAAGGGAGAGGTAGATATCTCTGCAGTGAGGGTTGGAGACTTCAGTACACCACCCTCAGCATTGGACAGAACATCTGGGCACAGGATCGATGGAGAAGTGGGGAGCTTGAATAATGTGGTGAATGGACTAGGCCTGGTAAACTTGTACAGAACACTGCACCCCAGAACAGCAGGATATATATTCTTTTCAGGTGCTCATGGATCTTTCTCCGGAATGGACCATATGTTGGGTCACGGAGCAGATCTCAATAAATTTGGTAGGATCAAAATCGTACAAAGCACTTTCTCTGATCATGGTGGAGTAAAGTTGGAAATCAACAAGAGGCAGAAAGTGGAAAATTCACAAATGTATGGAGTTAGAACGGCACACTCTTAAATAATCAATGGGTCAAGGAAGAAGTTTAGAGAGAGATCAGTGCTTATCTCAAGATGGATGAGAGAGAAAACACGGCATGTCAGAACCTATGGGATGCAGGGAAGGCAGTCCTCAGATGGAACTTTATAGCCCTCGATGCTTACATTAGAAAGGAAGAAAGAGCTAAAATTGAAGATCTCACTGGGAGGAACTAGAAAAAAGAACAGCAAACTAATTTAAACCAAACCGAAGAAAAGAAATAGTAAAGATCATGCAGAGATAAATGAAATCAAGAACAAAAAAAAAGCAATAGAATCAACAAAACCAAAAGTTGGTTCTTTGAGATGATCAACAGAATTGACAAACCCTTATCTAGACTGAGAAAGAAAAAAAGAGAGAAGATGCAAATAAATGAAATGAAAAATGAAAAAGGGGCACTACTATTGACCCCACAAAAATAAAAGAGATCAGAAGAGTACTATTCATAGATCATACTATGAACAATTGTACACCAAAAAACTAGACAATGTGGATGAAATGGAAAAATTGCAAGGAACATATGAAGAACCTACACTGACCCTAGAAGAAACAGAAGACCAAAACAAATCAATCACCAGTAAAGTGACTGAAACAGTCATCAAAAACTCCCTAAAATGAAAAGCCCAGGACCAGATAGTTTCACAGGTAAGTTCTACAAAGCATTCAAAGAATATTTAATACCAATCTTACTCAAGCTCCTCAAAAAAACTAAACAAGAAGGAACATTACCAAACTCATTCTATGAAGCCAATGTCACCCTAATACCAAAGCCAGATAAAGGTATTATGAAAAAAGAATATTACAGACCCATTTCTCTAACGAATATGAATGTAAAAATCCTCAACAAACTTTCTAATCAATCCAACAACACATTAAAAGAATTATTCATCATGATCAAGTGGGTTTTATACCAGGCATGCAAGGGTGGTTCAACACAAGAAAATCAATCAACATAATGCACCACATTAATAAATTAAAGAAGAAAAACCACATGATCCTATCAATTGATGCAGAAAGTATATTTGACAAAATACAGCATCCTTTCCTGTTAAAACTAGTACCAATATAGGAACTGAAGGAAACTTTCTCAACATGATAAAGACCATATATGAAAAACCCACAGCTAACATTGTATTCAATGGTGAAAAACTGAAATCTTTCCCATTGTGTTCAAAAACAAGACAAGGATGCCCACTGTCACCAGTGTTGTTCAATATAGTGCTAGAGGTTCTACACAGAGGACTCAAGCAAGAAAAAGAAATAAAAGGCATCCATTTGGGGAAGGAAGAAGTAAACATTTCGCTATTCACAGATGATATGATCCTATATCTAGAAAGTCCAGAAAAATCTACAAGGCTGCCAGAGGTAAGAAATGATTTCAGTTCAGTGTCAGGATACAAGATTAAAATGAAAAACAGTGGTGTTTCTATACATTAGTAATATGCAATCTGAGGAGAAAGTCAGGAAAAAAAATTCCATTTAGAAGAGTGACTGAAAGAATCAAATATTTAGAAATAAGCTTAATCGAGGATATAAAGCATTTGTATTCAGAAAACTACAGTGCATTGCTAAAACAAATCAAAAAAGACCTAAATAATTGGAAAAACACTCCATGCTCATGGATTGGAAGACTAAACATCATTAAGAAGGCAATTCTACCCAAACTGATAAACCGATTCAATGAAATCCCAATAAAAATTCTACCAGCATTTTTTAAACAAATGGAAAACACAATTATCAAATTTACTTGGAAGGGTAAGGGACCCTGAATAGTCAGAAACAACTTAAGAAGGAAAAGCAAAGTTCGAAGACTCTCACTTCCAGACTTTAAATCATATGACATAGCTACAGCAGTAAAAACAGCATGGTGCTGGCATAAACACATAGACCAACAGAACTGAACAGACTCTCACATCTATGGTCAAGTGATTTTTGACAAGCCTGTCAAAACCAACCAGCTGGGGCAGAGCAGTCTATTCCACATATGGTGCTGGGAGAACTGGATATCTATATCCAAAAGAAAGAGGACCCCTATCTCACACCTTATACAAAAATTAACTCAAAATGGATGAAAGACCTAAATATAAAAGCTAGAACCATAAAGCTCCTAGAAGAAAATGTAGGAAAATATCTTTAAGACCTGGTGGTAGATGGTGGACTCTTAAACCTTACACTAAAAGCAATGAAAGAAACTTGGATAAATGTGACCTCCTCAAACTTAAATACTTTCGGATTCAAAGGTCTTTGTCAAGAAGGTAAAAAGGCAGCCCACTCAATGGGAGAAAATATTTGGAAACCACATAAACAATAAGGGTTTGATTTCCATTCTATAAAAAGAGATCATACAACTCAATAAAAGAGCAAACAATTCAGTTTAAAAATGGACAAAAGATTTAAATAGGCATTTCACCAAACAGGAAATATAAATGACCAAAAAAAGCACTTGAAAAAATGTTCCATATCACTAGCTATTAGGGAAATGCAAATCAAAATGACAATAAGATATCATCTCGCCCTGCATAGAATGGCCATTATTTCAAAATATAGAAAACAGTACTTGTTGGAGAGGATGTGGAGAAATAGGAACACTCCTTCACTGTTGAAGGGAATGTAAAATGGTGCAGCCTCTGTGGAAGACAGTTTGGCAGTTCCTTAGGAAGCTAAATATAGAACTGCCATATGATCCAGCAATGCCTTTACTAGGAATATATCCAGAAGAACTGAAAACTGTGACAAGAACAGACATCTGCACACCAATGTTCATAATGGCATTATTCACAATTGTCAAAAGATGGAAACAACCCAAGTGCCCATCAACCAATAAATAGATAAACAAAATGTGGTACTTACATACAATGGAATACTATGCTGCTTTAAGAAGAAATGAAATTGGGACACATATGGTAACATGGATGAATCATGAAGACATTATGCTAAATGAAGTAAGCTAGACACAAAAGGACAAATGTTGCATGGTCTTACTAAAAGGAACTAAATACAAAGAATAAATGCATGGAGTTAAAACCTAGAGTATGAGTTATTAGGAGATAAAAGAAGGTCTGAGAAGGACTATTGATGCTTAATATATGTAGGAGTTTTAATTAACTTGATTGTAAAAGTGTGGAAATGGATAGAGTTGACGGTAACACAGCATAACAAGTAGCAGCTGGTTTATAAAGGGGATTGGGGGGGGGGGGGGTCTAGGGATGTGAGTATCAACTGGGGGAGGGCTGGAGAATAGTCTAGGGACTGAATAACACAGTGAATCCAGAGGTGGATGAGAGTTGTGGTTGATGGAATAAATGCAAGAATGTCCTTCTATGAACTAGAACAGATGTATATCACTATAGCAGGGTGGTAAGAGTGTGGAGAAGCATGGAAAGGGTGCAATGAGTGTAGCCTGTGGCCCGTAGTTAATAGCAATACTGTAATACTCTTGCATCAATGCCAAAGATATACTGTGCTAATAACAGGGGGTATGGAAAAATATGCCAAATGTATGCTAGGGACCATAATTAGTGATAATAATCTGATGATATTATCTCATAATCTGTAAAAAATGTTCCACCACAGTGTGGTATGTTGGTGAAGGGTTGTTGTATGGGAATTCTACTCATGTGCATGATTGTTTTGTAAGTTCACAACTTCTGTAATAAAAATATATTAAAAAATTCACCAGGTATAAGATATGGGCTTTGGTTGGTAGAAAAATTTTGACGATGCTCTTTCATGGTTTGTAGCAGGTGTTGCACAGCAGTACGGGGCTTTGGTGGTAGGGAGATGTGCAGAGGCCTTGTATGATGATATGCATGTTAGTTTTGTAAATTCACAAATTTTACTATACATTTATTGTTTATGTATGTTCATGTATGAATGATATATGTCAATAAAACTTTCTTAAAAACAAAAAAGTGACAATGGATAGTGGAGGAAGATGACCAAACGATCATTAAAAGTCAGAAGGACAGCCTTGAAAACAGCAATGGACTACTTAGTGACTTGAAAAAAGGCCCTCATTCTTCAACAGCTCTTTCAGAAATTATTACAGATGAGACTACTGATATGAGGTATCATTTTAAAAGTTAAGTTATATTAAAATGAGGAAACCTATTTATACTTTTGAAAGATTTTTTTTAACAGTGCAGAGATTTAAAAATAAATATCTTGTGCTTTAATTCAGTTCTGTGGAGTGCCTCATTCCATCACAAAGCTGTCAAATGGAATGCTTATTCATTCAGCAAACAGTGGGCTCCTCTCACTCCATGCACTAGGGATGCACAGCTTAAATAAAACAGGGTTTCTTCAAGGAGGTGATAAACATAGCAGAATACCTAAAGATCTTTAAAATGCCATTAATGTCAATTGGCAAACTAAGAAAATAGTGATTTTTTAAAGATTTATTTTATTTATTTATTATATAGTCCCCCCCTTTCTGCTTGTTCTTGTTGTGTTCATTTATGCGTTCTTCTGTGTCTGCTCATCTCCCCCCTCTGCGGGGACATGCTGGGTGGTCTGCCTGCTCGTGGCGGCTTGCCCTGCCCACGGTGGCTTGCCTTCTGGAGGTGGTCTGCCCACTCGAGGAGGCCCCAGGAACCGAACCCTGGGCCTCCCATGTGGTAAACCGGAGCCTTACCAACTGAGCTACAGCCGGTTCCCGAAATACAACTTATTTTGAATTACCTTTTTGTAACCTCAGAGAAAATAGTTTACAGAAACTGTCCTCTCCATAAATTTTAAGTATCTGATGACAATCTAGGTACCCATGTACTAACTCAAATGTCTCAGTTCATATGTTTAAATAAAGGGAATGTTACTTGTGAGGATGGAATTCCCAGAAGCCTCTCTGGTCTCACAGCAAATAACAGTAGTAGGCAAAATGTTTGACATTTCCCAAAGAGACCACTGCCACAGCCTTTGACGCTACACAGTCAGTTTCACAACTGAATCCTCTCAGGTAATAAAGTGGCTGGAGAATGCAGAGTTCTCTCCTGAGAGGGAGTGCCTGATGATATGGGGGTGATGATCCATGCCAGGGGAACCTACGATAATATCATCGCCCTATGGGGCTCTCCTCTCCCGCAGAGCTCCTGTCATTCAGCAAGAACTTGTGGACAGCATATTGTGATGCTCCAGTGGGCCATGCTTATTCATCTCTCCTCAGAGGCAAAGAGACCACCCCATCTCCCTCAAACATCCAAAAAGAATTAAAGTGATTTTATTGGTGTCTGGTATAATGCTGCCCTTAATGCCCAGCACACCAAATTATTTATGGGAAACCTAGCAGTGCTTTTGGATTTAACAAGAAAACTCCACAATCTTTTCATCTTTAACATCAGCATGGTGCATGACACAGGAAAGAACAAATGAATGAGTTACAAACCTCACAGCATGTTCAGTTCTATAGTTAGGCATGTACAGCAAGTTTCCAGTAAAAATCTCATCAAGAACAAAAGGTGTTCCAAATTATATTCCATGGCCTTCAGCAAACCCATTGTGTTCTTATTTTAATCATACTTCTATTTTGATCTATAAAATATTCACTCACCAACAAGAATATTTCAGCAAAAAAGATTAATAGATGATTTATGGTTTTAATGAACTTGATTCTTTGAATTCAAGGCATGTCTTCAGGATTTTTCGCAAAAACAATTGATCCTTTTCATGGCTTAATGCCACTGTAACTTCCTCCACACAGCTAGCAGATTGCCATGGACACACACTCTGACGCCTTTCACTGTTTCTAGGTCTCTAGAAGTTTACATTCGGGTACAAGAAGAAAGAGCAGTGGAATCGTTTCCATGCATGAAGCTTACTTGAGGCATTAAACAATATGCACCTTCATAAGTAAAAATTGCAACTAGAAATTTATAATGTGCTAAAACTTATTTCCACACAAATAAAAAAGTAATGCTTAAAAATTCATTTAATATCAACCAACCATAAACCAATGATTTATTGCAGTGGTAAACACACGTGATTTCATAGAGGTATAACAATTCACAACTAAGAAAAGCAATACCAGGTTGTTTCTTTTACATAGGCACTGTAAATAAAGGGAAAGAGGATACCTATGCAATTTTACAAAATAACTATAGATTATGTCACTGGATAATTCCAGGCAACAGTTCCAGTTTTTCCCAACAACTAGGTTGGGCTGGGTTATTTTTGTCTGAACTTTTTAAGTGGTTTCTTGAACTATTTATTTACTCTGTCTGTATAAATCAGTTGAGAATTCTTTTGGTTGAACATTAAATAATTTTAAATTTCACTCAAACAATGTACTTCATTCTATCTTATTTTTGAGTACTGACAGGGATAATGGGAAGACGGCCATTTAGGAAATTCCAGGAATCAGTCCTTCCAAGAGAACAACTATTAAACAGTTGTCCAGATCAATTATTTTGAAACTCCAGGAAAACACTATGCAGCATCCAGGGAAGAGCAGGGGAAAGAAGCTGGTAAACTGCAGTAAATACCAGTGAACTGCTCTCTTTGCATGGTGGTTACTACCATTGCCTACCCCCTACTCTTGCAGCGGGATGCAGTGGGTCCCACCCCTGGCATAGCTTGCTGGTACCAGAGTGGCATAAAAACCCAGTTCCCCAAGATCCAGTGGGGGAGCGTGGTCTGATTGCTAATCACTACTTTAGATGAGCTATTTTAGATCACTGGGGACCCAGCTCTGAAGGCAGCCATTCTCCCAAGACCCCCCAGACAAAGGTGGCAGAGGAGACTTAGACACTATGCTTCATAAGTACTGCAGAGGACAGTTGATGGGCTGCATTTGCTGGGCAGGTGCTGAGTCAAGAAAGAGCAGCTTTGGGGGGCCATAGAAAGAACTCATAGTGCCTTTCCTGGCTCCTCACTTATCCAGTCTCCCAGGCAGTTTGAAGGCAATCAGCACCCTATTTGTGGGTCCCTGGCCTTGTTTGTCTGGGAAAGACAGACCTGAGAAACTCCTCCCTGACTTGCCCCCTTCCCAGAATTTGCACTCCAGACAAAAGCAGCTTGAAACAAGGAAACCAGTGTAAGAAACAATAGAGGTGGGTTGACTGGGGCAAAGGCTTACTTGCTCTAAATCCTATAATGCAACACCCAGGAGACAGAGAAGGTATGTTTCCTGGGAAGTAGAGGGGGATTCAAACTCCTGTAAACAGGGGAACTCCAAAGGCCACTAACAAGCACAATTCCTGGACAAGACACAGGACCAGAAAAGACAAGGAGTACTTT
>PVKH010046462.1:0-10387 GCA_004027955.1 Chaetophractus vellerosus | reverse complement strand
ACTGGCTTCTTTCACTCACCATGTATCAGTATTGATTTTTTTTTTATTGCTGGATAATATGCCATTGTATGGATATACCACATTGTATTTCTCTATTCACCAGTCTATGGGCATTTGGGTTTTTCCACTTTTGGGCTACTGTTAATAGTGCTGCCACGAACATTTGTATACTAGCTTTTGTGTGGGCATATCTTTTCATTTCTCAGGAGCACAATTGCTGGATCATATGGTAATTCTGTGATTAACCTTTTGAGGAAATGCTAGACTGTTTTCCAAAGAGGCTACATTATTTTACTTTACCACCAGTGGTATACAGGAGTTCTAATTTTTCCATATCCTCATCAACACTTGTTATTATCTTGTTTTTTAATACAGCTATCCTACTTGGTGTGACTTGGTTATCTCATTGTAGTTTTGATTTGCATTTTTAAAAATATATTACATTTATTGATTGATTGATTGATTGATGTACCAGGGCTGGAGGTTGAACCCAGGCCCGCATATATGGGAAGCTGGTGCTTAATCACTGAGCCACATTGGCTCCCCTGAGTTGATTCTTTCAGTTGTTTGCTTGTCGTTTGTTTTTTTGTTTTTAGGAGGCACCAAGAACCGAACCTGGGACCTCCCATGTGGGAGGTGGGCACCCAACTGCTTGAGCCACATCTGCTCCCTCACTTGAGCTTTGATTTGCATTTTTGTAATGACTAATGAAGTTGAGTAATTTTTCAGGTGTTTATTGGCCATTTGCATATCTTCTTTGGATAAATATCTGTTCAAATTCTTTGTCCACTTTTTCAATTGAGTTATTTGCCTTTTTATTATCAAGTGATAATTGTTCTTTATATATTTTGGATACTAGCCCCTTCCCTTATTAGATATATAATTTGCTAATAATTTATCCCCTTCTGTGGGTTGTCTTTTCACTTTCTTGATAGTATTATTTGTAGTACAAGTTTTTTTCAGTTTTGATGTAGATCAACTGACTTATTCTTTTCTTTTGTTGTCTGTGCTTTTGGAGTCATATCTAAGAAGCCATTGCCTAACCCAAGGTCACTTAAGCTTATGTTTTCTTCTAAGAATTTTATAGTTCTAGCCCTTAAATTTAGGACTATGGTCCATTTTTAGTTCATTTTGGGTCTGATGTAAGGAAAGCAGCCCAACTTCATTCTTTTGCATGTGTTTGTCCAGTTGTCCCTGTGCCATTTGTTGAAAAGGCTATTCTTTCCCCTATTAAATTTTCTCAGCATCCTTGTAAAAAAATCAGTTGACCATAAATGTATTTGTTTTTATCTGGTTGAAATGTTGGACCACATGCATGTATTAGCTATTCAAAAATTTTTAATTTATTTTAAAAAATAGGAATTAAAAAGTTAGATGACAACTTCTTGTCTCCTCTTGTAATCCCTTGGAGACATCCCCTGTCACACCAAGCATCACAGAGCTCCCAGCACTCAAGGCAGGCTTCCCTGTGCAGAGTCTGGCCCACGTTAGCCCGTTGGCCATCCCTTTTCAACCGTGTCATGACCTTGCTGAAGAGGTGGGTAGGAGATCTAGTCCTGCCACATGACAAGATGAAGGAACCCAGACAAAGGGAGGTCAGGCTGGGGCTTGTGCTCCTTACTTCTTTCTATACAAATATTTTATTGTATTTTTTGCACTTTGTTTTAGTATTCTAGATGCATGTTTACCAGCTATGACTTCAGGAAACAATGCTCCCCTGTGACCCGCATTTCTTATTGATTACTTAGACTAGGGTACAGAAGAGAGAGTAACGACCTATAAACTTCCTTCAAATGTTTGAGGAGTTAGGATATCTGAAAGAGATGATAAACTAGCTGCTCTCCATCTCCACTGGGAATTAATTACAGCAGGAGAGATGGGACATTTGATACCCAGCCAGGAAGATAGCATCTGACTTAAGAAAAGGCACCAGGATGTTTGGTGTGAATTTCGGCCACTCTGTAGAGAGTTCAGGGACCTGCCCACACCCCTGCTTCTTTCACCATGTCTCCCACCCCCTCCAGTTTCATCTGTTGCTGGGCTGATAGCAGAGGAACCTATCGGGGATGTTGCTATGGAGTATTTGCATCAAAGTGGATTCTCAGAGAAAACAACATAAGAGAAGTAGTAATGTTAACCTGCAGGCATTCACTTCTTGTTCTGATACAGAATGGCAGCTGGGGTTCCTTTGTGTACTTGAGAGGTATTGGGTGCTCTGTAGTAATATTCTGTATGACTTGAGGCTTCCAGAGGAAGGATAAATCGGGAAGCATTTCAGGACGGGAAGTCTCGGCTCAAACCTATTGTAAACAACCCTGCCCAGCAACTAGGACAACAGACATTACTTAATAAATTAGGCTTATGAGGGTTTTGTTGTTGTTGTTGTTGAGGTACTAGGGCTGGGGATTGAACCCAGGACCTTTTATGTGGGAAGCTGGCACTCAACCACTGAGCTACATCAAATCCCCTGAGTTGGTTTTCCATTTGCTTGTTGTTTGCTTTTTTTGTTTTGCTTTTAGGAGGCACCTGGGATCAAACCTGGGACCTCCCAAGTGGGAAGCAGATATTCTACTGCTTGAGCCACATCTGCATCCTATAAGGGTTCTAAAGAATTCTCCTTCAAATAAGCTTCTTTTCCACTTCCATTGTCTACCACAATTCCTGTTGGCCCAATCCAAATTTGACCCGTATCCCATTCAGAGATACCATTCCTTCAAACAGTGTTAGGATTTGGAATGAGGCCGGGTCATTTTTAGTCTGGCAATTTGTTGTCTAGAGTCCCAAAATGCATGGCTCATTAAGCACCAGGGAGATAGTAGCACTAGGGACCTTTGGGGGCTAAGTCTGTCAAGTATTTTAATGACAAGGAACCAAGTGTCAAAGGAAACACCTCAAGTTGGGAAATAGTTGGAGATCTAAATGTCTGCAGAGCCTTCCTATCATCATGGATTTACCCCTTGAGTGCTTGTTAGGAAATGTGCAAAGACCTATTGATCTCATTGAGATAACCATCCTGCTTGGTATTAATTTTTAAACTTCCAGGACTGTTTATACTATGCTATGTCATGTGAACGTCACTTAGAAGTCAAAGTCTTGTCCTAGCCATTTACAATTTCTTATCATTACCATTATCCTCACCCTGAGCTCTCAAAGCTGAAAAGACGTGACCTTTAATCTTTAGGAGCTCATCCATTCTTTCCACAAACATTTATGAAGAACATGCTATGTGCAAGGAGCTGTGATAAGCTCTGGAGATGCAAAGATGAGTAAGAAACTCAGTCCATATAAATAAGCCCATCATTCCAAAGCCATATTGAAAGTACTGGCCTAGAGGTCTGTGCCAGAGCTAAGAAAGTATGAGTAGGGCAGCAGATCTGGCACACCCAAGTAATCTGTAAAGGAGGACAATGTTCTTGTGTACCTGACCTCCAGACTTAGAACTGAATCTTTTCCTGCCAGATTGCACTTTAGCTTATCCAAGGGATGCTGAGTTTTTAGTCAGAACATATTTATTTATTGAGGTACCGGGGCTGGGGATTGAATCTGGGACCTCATATGTGGGAAGCCGGTGCTCAACCACTGAGGCACATCAGATCCCCTGAGTTGGTTTTCTCGTTTTTTTGCTTATTGTTTGTTTTTGTTTTTTAAGAGGTAATGAGAACTGAACCCAGGACCTCCCATGTGGGAAGCAGGTGCTCAATCACTTGAAGCGCTTGAACCACAGCCACTCCTCCAGAACATACATTTTATTTATTTATTTATTTATTTATTTATTTATTTATTTATTTATTTTGACTTTGTGCTTGCTTTTTATTTTTTTATTTTAATTTTTTTTACAAAATGGCCTACATTCTCCATTGCAGCATCACCCACGACAATTCCCAGGTCCCCAAAAAAACCCCGCATTACAATTGCTTTTCCCTCATCCTACTCCCAAAGTGTCCAGTGGCCCTGGTTCCATATAATTTTGCAATTTCTTCCATTCCATATATCACAAGTCTATAGCAGGACACCAACAAGTCCATTCTAGTCCATAGTTCTTTATTTATTTTATTTTATTTTATTTTATTTTTATTTTATTTTATTTATAGAACATACATTTTTTAAAAATCAAGGATGGGAAGCAGATGTGGCTCAAGTGATTGGGCTCCCGTCTACCATATAGGAGGTCCAGGGTTTGATTCCTGGGGCCTCCAGGTGAAGGCAAGCTGGCCCGAGTGGAGAGCTGGCTCATGTGGAGTGCTGACCCACGCAGAGTGCTGGCCTATGTAGGATTGCTGGCCCATGCAGGAGTGCTGGCCGCATGGAGAGTTGGTGCAGCAAGACGACACAACAAAAAGAGACAAAGAGGAGAGACAATAAGAGACGCAGCAAACCAGGGAGCTGAGGTGGCACAAGAGATTAAGCACCTCTCTCCCACTCCGGAAGGTCCCAGGATGGGTTCCCGGTGCTGCTTAAAGAGAAGACAAGCCGACACAGAAGAACACACAGTGAATGGACACAGAGAGCAGACAAGGGGTGGGGGTGGGGGGATAAATAAATAAATAAATCTTTTTTAAAAGTCAAGGATGTATGTAAGAATTTGTCAGATGAAAATCAAAACTGCCACTCAAAATATACCTTATTCCATTATTTAGTTCCCCAAAAGAAGCAGTATGCTTCCTATGAGTATCTATATGATAAATTCCTATGACATACACAGAAGTCTCCCTCTCTGGAAGAAGTGGTAAGCTTTCTGTAGAAAGCAAAGGAAATTAGACAATCTGTTGTTTTTTGATTTTCCTTTTGCTTTGGCTGCCAGTGAACACAGTTAAATGTAATGTTCAATTATACCTTTTGTGTTATTTTCTATGATGTAATTCTGTATGTAAAAAAATAATACTTGTACAAGGCTATTCATTGTGACATTGGTATAATGGCCAAGGACTGGGAACAACCTAAATGCCCATCATTAGAGGACTGGTTAAGTAAATTATAGTACAGCCAATAACAAAATACTCTGTAGCCGTTAAAAGATATAAGGCCGTTCTACAGGTACTCTCCAGAACTATTCACTGAAGAAAGCAATGTGTGGAACATCTGCAAGTATGCAAGTGTATGTGTGTGTGAGTTCTGCTTACTATGCTCAGAATATTAGAATATTAGACCATCTGTAGAAAAATACCTAAGAAACTGGTTACAGCGGTGGTTTCTGGAAAGAAACCTGAAAAGCCAGGTTTCTCCCTGTCTGGAGGTCAGGGATAGAAGGAAGACTATCTTTTTACCATACACTCTTTCTACCTTTTGAATTTTGTACCATGAGCATATTTTACTTTTTTCAGAAACTTACTTACAGAAACATTTAAAATTAAAAAAAAATAAATTCAATGCCCAGCGTAGGAAACATTTTATTGAAGATTCCTGGAGTAAATAGCTCCCCCTTCACTCTATATATTGGATTCATTTCCCAGTCCTTGAAAACCTTTGAGAAGTTACTGTCTCTCCTCAAACTGTATGCAAATTTTCTACCTTCATTTTACAGGGCATTATTTTCATTAGATTATTAAAAGTAACTATGATTACAATGTGTGTTTTTTTCCTTATTTATTTATTTATTTATTTATTTATTTATTTATTTATTAACAATTTACATGGCCCAAAAATCAAAGCAATAGAAGCTGTCACCTGCCTACTTACTTTACAGGTCAACCCTGAGCTCCGTCAAAACAATGTAAGAGGTCTTTAATGCCCGATGCTTTCCAATCAGAGTTTTTGTTTTTGTGGGTTTTTAAAAAATTTGGAGCTGTTGTATTGGATATATACTTTTATTAGCAGCTTTTGATATATAGGCTGGGTATAAAGCATAAATGAATAGAACCAGATATTAAAATTAAGAGCAAAAATTAAGGGAGAGTGGGAGGGCTGTCAGTACAATAAGACCTTAACCCTGGGACAGGGCAGCTGTGGTTCACACTACAAGGCAGGGCGCTGATACCCTCCATATTTGAGTTATGGAAACAGGGCATTGCCAAAACGGAGCTGATCAGGGGCTGATTATATAAGTTTGACTTTGGACACCTCTGCTCCACATAAACATTTTCAGGCAAAGGAAAAACAACTTTATCTTCTGGTGTAGGAGGTACCTTCAGCTGCAGGAGTTGCAGCTCTATCTGCTGATATCTGACTTGATTAGCAGCAATAAAGCTTTTCTTAACATGCTATTTATTCTTTGGCGAAACCATTATGCCCATATGCCATCTGAGATATTTATCTAGGTAGCTGCCTCCTCTAAGCTATACAACTGTATCATTCTGCTGAATATTTTATGCCAAAGCATGTGCCTCTCTACATGCTTGCATACATGTTTTCAGTTTTACATGCACAGAGTAATAAAGGTTATTGCGGGGACCTCAAAGAGTTGACTGATGGGTCTTCACCCACATCAAGTTTGCCAAGGGTAAACTTGCTCAAGTTAGAAATTTTGGCAAGTAAAATCAACAGCAATATTAATTTAATATTTAATATATTAAAAGTACTATAAAAATTATTTCATTTTTCATTATTATACTTCCTCTTTTTGACTTGACTATTTAAATCTTGTTTCTCTATCTTTTGAAGTCTCCCATCTAAGAACTGGAACTGTCTTAGAGCTCATCTATTCCGATATCCTCATTTTCCACCCAAAGAAATGGAGGCTTAGAGCTATTCAGTGTTTAGCTTCAAATTACATAGGTATTTAGTGACACGACTTGAATCTAGACAGTCAAGACTGCAAAAATGATAGAATGCACTGATATTTTAAATGCAGGATTGTGTTGGGGATTGTAAAGGTTCACAAAGGAATGAGATGTGTCTGTATTAGCCCTGAATAACAGATTAGATAGTGTGATTTCTTTTTTATAGCAAAGGGAAAGTAGAATGTATTTTTTAACTTTATTTTGTACATTTAATAATTGAAAATACAAACAATAATTAAAAAATAAAAAACACAGTTGAATAAAAACATACATTTCTCAATTAAATGTACTGGATTAGAATGTATTTGTTCTAAAATATTAATCATTCTTTCAAGAAACATTTATTGGGTGCCAGATACAATGCTAGACACAAGGGATACAAAGATGAATAAGACATGCTTCCTGCCCTATTTTATAAAGTAATACAACATAACTTTGATTTTCCAAATGAGAAGTATATAGGAGGAGAGTATGAAATAATTATTCAAGAAGGAAAATGTATTCAGGGAAGAGAATGAAATGAAACAATGAAAGTAATGATTCTAATAGTCTATTATAATGAATTGATTCCTCATTACAGGGAATTAGATACTTTTTAGTGTGGTTCTGTTGACAGTAGATGATTCTAATTGTGGAAGCTTTTTACTGAAGAATTCCTAATCTAGGTAAATGACACAGTGAAACCTAGAGCTGATGTTCATGACTTCAAGAATCTGAGAGCAGGGAATGGGTGAGCTAGATGGAGGAGAGACAGTTTAATTTTAAATCTTATTTGCCTGTGGCCTGAATTCTCTACGATTTTCCTTCAGATTCTAGATTCCTAGATATTTTACAGGGTTGATAAATATTCCTATTTTATAGGTATAATATCCATCATCTTTATGTGCATGTGTATTGTTTCTTCCTAAACATCTTATAAAATTATACTAGAATCATTTATTTTTCAAGGAGAAAAAGAATTGATGGTTCATCTGGTCTTTACCCCTTCCATTTTATAGCTAAGGAGATAGCTAAGGAGATAGGCCAGATATTAGAATTGACCTGCTCCAAACTCCACACTGTTTCTGGAAAAAAATCAGATTTTATAACCTTTGCATGATATTACAAGTGTTTTTGCAATTGCACAAATTCTCTTTCATAATTGGGGAAATGGCAGAGAGGGAAGGGAGCTTCTTGGCTTGATTATTGCTTATGGTACCACTGATACAGGCTAGAACTCCTGATCCTTTTTGTCTCCAGCCACACAGACCCTGCTCTCAGCCTTTTCATATTCTAGAAAAAGCTAAATAAAGTGCCTTCAGGACTGAGGAGATTAACCTGAAATGTAATTATTACACAGTTCAAGACCTGTGCTATGACCAAGGTCTATACATATCTGAGGCTCATATAGAGGGAAAAGAGTAGCAGATGCTCGTTCAAGTTGAAATACATGAAGAAAAAGGTTAAACACAGAGAGAAAAACTACTCTCTTTGGACAGTTTTTGCAATGCTCCCTCTACTCCTTTCACCTCACATACCTGTGCCCTTTAAGAATTTACTGCCCCACTTGACTGCATGTCCCATGAGGCTGAAAATCTGCCTGTCTTGTTTCTATGAGATTCATAGCACCAAACATAGTCCTGGCATGTAGGAGATACTTAGTAAATCTTTGTTGAAAAAATGGGGAAAAAAGGGATAAATGATTAAAAAGCATCGTGGGGTGTTTTTAATTTGTTTTGTTTTTGCCCTTAGAATATGTCCAAAATTTACTATTGAGTGTTTCAGTGCCCTTCCCTTGTGCTAAGTACTTCCCTGTCCAAAGAAGCTGATACTTTGTGCAAGGTGAGAAGCTGATGCTTCGAACATTTCGGTTTTAGGAAATGGGATTGAATCTCTGTATCCCAAACAGAGAAATTTAATTACAGTTGTACATGGAACTGAAGCAACCTACAAGTCTGCATCTTATCTTTTTGCCGTAAGCCCCAAAGGGTCCCAAAGGGCCTGTCAAAGTACCCTGGACACCTATTGTATACCTCCATCTGACCGCTCTGACTGCATGTCCCTTACCCAATAACCTTTTGGGGAGTCCTTCCATTGATACCATCAGATCCCTAACAATTCTAATACTGGACACAGACAATAAATCCTCATCTCTTGCATCAGAACAGATTTGACCTGGTGTTGTCCATGCATCCTTCAAAGTTTTTCTTTCCTTGTTCATATTTTTTATTATAAAAGACAATAAAACATATATAGCCTCAGTTTATTAGTATCTTTATAGCACAGTGATTAAGAGCATGATTTTTTTTTTCCTTTAAAGTTTTAAGACTCTTGCAATTTGCCCCCTCCCTTCCAGGTGACCTGGGCAAGTTAAAGAGGAGAAGATATTAGGCAGCAGTTGCTTCCAACAGACTCTTCCAGTCTGATTTTCCTTTCCTATTCTGATGTGGGAGTTACTCCTTTGCATGGCTTTGAAGACAAACCAGTTCATGAGAATTACCTAAATTACCTGTCAATTGCTAGAAAAACAAGATGACAGAAGAGATGGATGGTATAAACACAAGAACAGGATGTAGACATGAAAGAGAGGCAAGCAGGGGACTCTGAGCACCAAGGAAATGTCCCATGACCTTGTTGCCAGGCCAATCCCACCTGCACTTTAGTGGAGAGGACAGATGGAGGTGGGAAGAATGTACTTTTGTCCTGACACTTGCAAACATCTCCCCTCCCCAGCAACTCCCCAGAAGCTCCTGCTCACCTCTGCAGTAGGCTGTTTCCAAGCTCCCTCTTGGTCCCAGGCAGAGTCCAAGCCTGCTTTCTCTTCCCTCTCCGTCCGCTTTTTGGTGGCTGCTGGCACTGCTCTGCTGTCTAACCCTGTTGTTACTCTTGTGGGCCGGCTGGGAGGCGATCATGTTACAGAAGTGCCGACTGGCTCCAGGCAAGCACGTGATCAGAGAAAATGTTTCGGTCTGTGTGGCTGGAGACAAAAACGTCCTTATTCCAAAGGGAAGGAGAGCTGCTGGACAACATGTCCTTGAAACCTAGAGGAAATATGCAGTTCAAAAAGTTTGAAAAAGTGCATTTGGCCACACTGGGGGCTTTTTTTTTTTTTTTTTAAACTTTCTTCTTCATCCTCAACTTTAAAAGTTACCGAAGCCCTCTGTCCCATAGGAGGCAGGTTCAAATAAAAGGCAAGGGTATCAGACAATATCCAAGGTGCAGGAGCAGGAAGTCCAAACTGATGTAAAGTTTACATGAACCAGAGGTATTCATTCTCTCATTTTTCATTGTTTCTGTGGCTGATAATGGCAGACTGTTCCAGGCATGCAAGGGAGGAGAGATGCATCAGCTATTACTAGTGAGTCTAGAGATTCTGGAAAGGTACACCTACACAGGTTAACTTTACACTTTGGTTGAAACTGGTTTGAAGTTAGGATACAGGATCCATGACGTGGTGAACACCTTTGAAAAAGAACTGATTTTTTACTTTAAAATTTCTAGGGAGCAGGTGTGGCTCAAGTGGTTGAGTGCCTGCTTCCCACATGGGGAGCTGATGTGGCTTAGTGGTTGAGCATTGGCTTCCCACATATAAGGTCCTGGGTTCAATCCCTGCCCCTGGCACCTCAAAAAAACAAAAAAATTCTAAGTTATTTTTGGATAGGCACTATGTGCATATGATAGAACATGCAAAA
>PVKH010046461.1:0-10395 GCA_004027955.1 Chaetophractus vellerosus | reverse complement strand
CGGCCTCATTGCAGGCAATGGCAGTGAAGGGAAGAGTCCAGAAGTCACTGGCATGGGTGGGAGAGTTCATGGGACATGAGCCATGGAGTCAGTGAGTGTAGACTCTCTTTTACAAAGTTTGGTTGAAAGAGAGAGAAATAAGGCAGCTAGAGGCCAGAATAAAAGAGGCATAAATGTTTTAAGATTTAGAAGACTCAAGCTGTAGGGTGATTGAGAAAGGGGTAGGTACTGAAAGGAACACTGTTCTGGGGAGAAAGGAAAGGGTTGGGATTCAAAGCACAGGGGAAAGGATTAGACTAAAAAAGGGCAATCAATACTTCCAGAAGCAGACCTTAAGCAGCAAGGGCCTGGAACTGGTGGGTATGTATCACATGAAAGCAAAACCTCTCATCGCGTGACAGGAAAATCCTGAAACGGGGTCTCAGAGGGTCCAGCAGATTCGAGCTGGCTATGGCTGAAACTGACTCACCAAGGACCCTTTACTGGCTTTCCTCCCTGTGTCCTCTCACGACCCTACTCCCTCATGTTGCTTCCTGGATTCACTTCCCAAAAAAACTACTTGCATCCAATTTTTTGCCTCAGAGTCGGCTTTTGGGGAACCCTGATTTAAATAGGAGTTGAAGCAGAACATTATCCCAGGCTTTCTGATTCCGGGTCTTGGGCTGTCTCAGCTGGCCTTTTGCTGGCCTCCATCAAACTGGGCACATAACATTTCCTAAAACACAAGTTGGGCTCTATGTTTCTATGGTTTCTTCTGTACCAGTGGTACTATATCATCAGGTTGAGTAGTCTAGGATAAGCATCTTCTGAGGAGAGATGGACAAAAACAGTAGAAGCTAACTTCAAAGCTGTGTTACTGTCCTCTTCCATTGTTTTAAATATGATTCTTCAGTTTTTTGTCTGTCTGTCTAATCTGTCTTTATATTTATGTCTGTTTACTTCTCCATCTATATGTAAAGCTACATCTTCATCTCCATCAACATATATATCTATATCAAAATATAGCTGTGGCAGTTTTTTTTCTCTTTAGCTGTGGCAATTTGAGATTATTTTATGAATCCCAAAAAGAGAAAGATTATGTTTTTAAACTAATCTATTCTTCTGGGTGTAATACCCTTTGATTGTATTGGATTCAGTTGAGTGGCCCTTGATTAAATTACCTGTTAAGATTAGGGTTTTGATATGACCAGTCAGTAAGGTGTGACTCAGGTTGAGTCCCTGCCCCCTTGGTATGCTGATATAAATGGGCACTCACCCAAGAAGACACACAGGAAGAGAAAGTGCTCTGTCATTTTTGATCCTGGAGGCCCTGGGAAAGATGAGCTATTTGCTTGATAGTTTACAGCTGAGATTGGGAAGAAGTTGGATGTAGGAAGCCCTGAGAGACAAGCCCTAACCAGGAGAGAGAGGACTGGAAACCTGGGGGGAAGGAGAGGCCAGGCAGAGATTGCCTGCCATCTTGCTTCAACACGTGGCAACTGACTTTGGTGAGAAAGCAGCCTTGAATTGGTCTCTTTATGGCCTTGTAACTGTGAGCTTTTACCCCAAATAAATACCTTTTATAAAAGCCAACAGATTTCTGGTACTTTGCATCAGCACCTCTTTGACAGACTAATACAATAGCTATCTGTCTATCCAATCAATTTTACTTTTTAAAATAAATATAGGCCAAGGTAGGACAGAAAGCTGAAAGATGAGTAGAAACCAGAAGATAAAAATAACGTATCAGTTCTTGGTTTGTTTCTGACTGGCTAATTTAGGCAAAAGTGAGTTTGCTGGAATTTACTGGTGAATATGGCACTCACAGAATAAATAGGTATCTGGGACATCAGGTTTGGGAATGAACAGAAACTGAGGGAGCTATGGAAGGCCAAGAAGCTGAAAGCAAGGAAATATCTAGCCGCTTTGGCTCCTGCAGTGGAAGCCCATTATTATTTTCCCCCAAAGTTATGGAGAGGCCCCAGCCACAAATAGAGATGCCATTAGAGAGAGGAACTAGAAGCTGGAAAGGAAAAAGAATAACAAATGTCAGCAGTAAATCGCATTAGGTAACCAGACAGGGCTGTTGGCTGAGGCTGCCTGTTGACTGTTGATTACAAAGTAGTCGTGGAGTAACTGTGAGGGCCTTATAATTTAGAATGCCAATTAAGACTTGATTGTAACATGTATAATGTGAGTATTTAAAGGAAAAACTCAGAAATATTGGAATAAATTGAAATGGGCTTTAGCAGAAGAATAAAAGATACTAAATGAAACTACCTCTGAATAGGAAATAATTGTTGGCATTTTCATGAGTCAGAAATGAACCAAACCATTTTTCTCTGTTCAGACTTGCAGGTGAGAGTTGTCTGTCATAGATCCTCAGAGAAAAGCTTTCTGCAGGCTGAATGAACAACCTGGTGAAAGACACAGAAGCAGAAAACAACTTGTGTTTGGCAATGGCATGTATCCAATCTGGCTGGTGTGAGGGAACATGAGAATGCTCAGATTTTGTTTTTGTGAGCTTTCATTCTTTTGAAAGTTAACCAGTTTTTATTATGACATTTACTTGATTTGCAAACCAGCTTTGAATCCTCAAATGAGGCACATTTAAGGATTTTTTTTTATAGTGGGAGACTTTATTTATTTTTTACCTTAATTTTTAAAATTAATTTTAAAAATTTTAAAGATACATTGTTACATAAATGTTACACAAAAATTTTAGGGGTACCCATATTCCCCACCTCCCACACCTCCCACAAACTCCCACATATACATTCTTCATTAGTGTGGCACATCACCTGCAATAGATATACATATTTTGGAGCTTTGCCATTAAGCATGGACCATAGTTCACATTGTAGACAACACTCTCTCCCACATAGTTCTGCATGTTATATGTTGATATAAAATGGCCTATATCTGTCATTGCAATGTCACTCAGGACAATTCCCAAGTCCCAAAAAAGCCCCTGTATTACAACTGCTTTTCCCTCTCCCTGCCCCCAAAGCATCCAGTGGCCACTGGCTCCATATAATTTTGTAATTTCTTCCATTGCGTGAATCACAATAAGTCTATAACAATAAGTCATCCCAGTAAGTCCACTCTAGTCCATAGCTCTTCCCCCAATCCTGAGGAGTCTGGGATGGTGATGTCCCCTCCACTTCTAAGTGAGAGGGGGGCTTATATCCCTTGGATAAGGTGGATGAGACTATCCCTCCTGCAGCTGCAGACTCTCTCCATTCCCCTGGATAGCCATTGTCCATCATCATCTCCCCACTAGGTGTCCTGGGTTAGTCCATTGAGTTGTAGAGTAGGAGTTGCAGCTCCACCGAGGTTTTGGACCCAGCTGGCGTATGGACAGCCCGTAGACTCCGCTCTCTGGAAGTACACCTAAAACTCTGGCATCACATATAGGTTTGAATAGAAGAGACAGATGGACCATGTGCAGGGAAGACATATTTCGATCAGACTCTGTCACTTTCAGGAGCAAGGATTCCAAATTAGAGCCCACTGATAAGGCACCAAACTCTGGAGCTATCTGCCCTGATATAGGACCTGGATGTCTCCAGAGCCCTCAGGAGGCCCTCTGTTTGGGGTGATATCCGTATTGCAAGCCTAGGAGGTCCTACTCGGATGTGCATAAGTATTACCTTTGGGATGACCTCCTGACTCACTTTGAAGTCTCTTAGCCCTATGAACTCATTTGTCTTTACCATTTCCCCCTTTTATTTGAAGTCTTTTTTCCAGTCGTATTGCCCATTGGCAGCTAATGACTGACTGGTCACATCTGGAGGAAGGCCCAGCCATTTTGGTCGAAAGTAGGATACCTTGGAGTTTAAGTTTTAACTTAAATCTCATGGGTTTTCCCTTTGCCCATTTATACTTTCTTCCTCTCCCTTCCCCAGCTGTTGATCACAAGGGCATGCCCTAATAAGCATTCTGTGCCCCAAATTTTGTTTCAGAGACAGCTTCCTGGAGAGCCCAGCCTGCCCAGGCAGGTTTAGCAACTTATTCTCTGTTTTCAAGTCTCCCCTGACTCACAGCAGGACAAATGTAAACAGACTCTCCCACCCCTTCTTGTGTCCTGTTCCCCTGACTTATTCTTATTTAGCATAAACTAGTCATTGGAGCAAAAATTATACCAGAAATGTGCACAAATCATTAACACACAGCTCAATGAATTTTCTCTCAAAGTGACATTTTTGTTTGTAGTGTGGATGTGCGGGTGATGGATTTTTTCCAGCTTTTGTGTGTCTGAAAATGTATTTCGTCTTGGTTTTTGAAGAGTATCTGCCACATATAAAATCCTAGTTGTTCCAGTCTTCTTGTTCGCATTGTTTCCAGTAAGAACTCTGCTATCCGCCTTATCTTTGCTCCTCTGTTGAAAATAAACCCTTTTTTCTCTTGCTGACTTTAAGATTTTTCCTTTGTTGTTGGTTTGGAGCAATTTGATTATGATATTCTTCACTCTGGTGTTGTTTATGTTTATAGGTGCTTGGGGGTTTGTTGAACTTCTTGGACCTATTGGTTTATATTAATAGTTTTTCCCAAATTTGGAAATGTTTCAGCCATTACTTCATCAAATATTTTTTTCTGTTTTCCCATCCTCCAGGGACCCCAATTTCCTTTACAGTATGCTGCTTGAAGTTGTCTGATACCTCAATAGTACTCTTTTCATTTTTTATTGTTTTTTCTCTGTGTTTAGTTTTGGGTAGTTTTATTTCTACGTCTTCAAGTTAAATAACTTTATCCTGAAATCTCTGACTTGCTACAAATCCATCCTTTGTATTTTCATCTCAGAAATTTGATTTGGGTCTTTTTAATACCTTTCACTCTTCTACTTAACTTTTCAAACATCTGGAATACAGTGATAATAACTGTTTTAATGTCACTGCCGATTCTGACTTATGTGTTAGTTCTGGGTCAAATTCAATTCATTGATTTTACTCTTCATTATGGTTTGTATTTTACTGCTTCTTTGTTTTACTGGATGCCAGACATCGTGAATTGTATGTTGTTGAGTGCTGGATATTTTTGTATTCCTATAAATTTTCTTGCACTTTGTTCTGGGATGCTGTTAAATACTTGGAAGTAGTTTCAACTTTGGAGGCTTGTTTGTCAGATTTATTAGGCAGGATTTAGTCTTAGTGTCCCACGAATTATGAGGTTTTCCAGTCTGGCTGGTGAGAACAGTCTCTATTTTCAGCTCTGAGTGCTGGGCATGCTCCTGCCAGTGCTCTTGGATGGTCCTTCCCCGAACTTGCATGCACAGATCAGAGGTCTTTGCAAAACATGGGGGGCCCCTCTGCAGATCTCAGGAGTTCTCCTTCTGTGCAGTTCCTTCCATATGCCTAGGTACACTGTCATGCAAACTCTAGCTGCCTTGACCTTCCTGGACTCTTGGCTCTCTTTCCTCAGCTCAGAAAATCTTCTGGCCTCCAGCTGGGTCCCTGGATCACTGAGCTGTGGCCTGACTATTCTCTCAAGGCAATAACCCAGGAAATTGGTTTTTCCATCTCTCTGGGATCATTGTGCTTCATTGTCTGTTGTTCTGTGACTTGAAGCTCTTTGTTTCATATATTTTGTTTGTTTGGTTTTTTTTTTTTTTTTGGTTGTTTCAGTAAGGAGGGTTGATTCACTCACTGTTAATCCATCTCGAAAGCCAAAATATCCAATAGAATAACAAAAATTTTCATTTACTAATTGAAATGCAAATTAGATATGCAGTTAGTTTTTGTTTATTGACTTTGTATCTAATAACCTTGCTAAAATTACTTATTAGTTCTAATAGTTTGATGGTAGAATCTTTTGGATTTTCTATATACATGACCATGTTTTCTGAAACTAATTACGGTTTTATGTCTTCCTTTCAGAGCCTTACCCTTTCATTTCTGTCTTGCCTTATTGCATTGGCTAGATCCTCTAGTAAAATGTTGGAAACAGGTGGTGTTAGTGGGCATGCATATCTCATCCCTGATCTTCGGGAGGAGCTTTGAGAATTTCATCTTTAACTATGATGCTTGTTGTAGTTTTTGTGTATATACTCTTTATCAGGTTAAGAAAGTTCTGTCTATAGTTGACTAAGTTATTGGCTCCAAGTTTTCATCCTCTCTGCATCTGTGTCCCTTGCCATGTGAATTTGCAGTTGCAGGTTCTTTCACTAGAGACAGTGTGTATTTCCATGCCCTTGACTGGACTCTCAGCCATGTGCTTTGGTTTGACTAATGGGATATTAACAGATGTGACACAAGCAGAGCTTTGGAATGTGCTTAAGTGGCTGGGCTTGCCTTTTGGGGCTTCTGCCAACTCTATGAGAAGAATGTGCCCTGGGGAGCCTCCTCATTCAGGGAGGATGAGAGACATACAATGCAACATTCAGCTCAGAGCAACCTAAACTGGCCCAGTCTAGAGCAGCTGACCCCAGATAACCCACAGCTTCACGGAGGAGAATCAAAGATTGTTGTTTTAGACCACTGAGTTTTGGAGTGGCTATGCATCAATATGGTGGCAACAGGTGGCCGATACATTTCTTATTCCTAGTCTAGTTGTTTAAACCACTGATTTGGGGGAGGGGGTTATTATACATTGTTAACGCAGCAAAAGGTGACCAACATACCTTCTATTCCTAGTTTGTTAAGATGATTTGTTTGGTTTTTCAATATGAATGAGGGCTGATTCTTTTAAATTCCTGTATGTTTTGAGATGGTCATGTGATTTTTCTCCTTTATTCTGTTAATGGGGTGAAATGCATTGGTTTTTTTTTTAAAGGTTAAACTAAACTTGCATTTTTGGAATAAAACTGATCTGGTCATGTTATATTATCATTGTATATATCAGTGGATCTGATTTGCCTGTATATATTTTTAAGATTTGTGCATCTATGTACATAGGAGAGATGGCCTGTAATTTTCATTTCTTACAATGCCCCTGTTAGATTTTGGTGTCACGGTTGTGACAACCTCATACAATTATTTGAGTATTGTTTCCTCAGTTTTGTTGAAATGTCATCAGTCAGTCTTATTATTGGACATTTGGTAGTAATGCCATTTTTTCCCTCTGACTTCTTTTAAGATTTGCTTTTTGTCTATATTTTTTTAACAGTTTTACTATATGTATTTTGCTTTGAATTTGTGGTACTTCTTGAAACCGGCTTAACATCATTTATCAGCTTAATTAAATTCTCAAAAATGCGCTCTTCTAATACTGCTTCTGCCATATTCTCTTCCTCCTGCTTTTATGGTCTCCATTCATATGTCGCTGGCTTTTTCACTGTGCCTTATATATATTTCTTATTCTTTTTTAAAAAATTATTTCCATCTATTTTGCTTTCTTACCTTAGTTTGGATGTTTTCTATTGACCCATACTTCAGATCCTCTCATCAGCTCAGTCCAAACTGCTGTTAAGCTTATTTATTGACTTCTTAAATTTAGTTGTGGCACTTTTCAATTCTATGATTTCTATTTTTTTTTCTATATATTACTAGTTCTCTGTGATATTCTTGCCGACATATATTTCTCTGGACATATTAATCATAGTTATTTTAAAATCTGTGCTTAATAATGCCGGTTACTAGATCACACAGGGGTTTGTTTCTTTTTTCCCAGTCCTGTTTTTTGTTATGCTTGGTAATTTCTGTTTGAACCCCATCCTCCAGCAGGCAGCCTAGGGCAGTGCACTTTTAAGTCCAGTTAGGGACTGAAGTAATTTGAGGCTGGATTGCAGTCTTTGTATGACTTCATCTACCTGCATTTATTCAATTTCCAAATATATTCCTTCAGTTGTCCCAGCTAAGAGCCTGGGATATTTCACAGGGTTCTACCTCCCTGGTGGTTCCTAAAGTCCAGTTTCTGTCTCTTCACCAAGAAACTGCTGAAAACTCTACTTCTGCTTTTCATTTGTTTTATTACATTCTTAGTGCCTTGTCGTGCTACTTGATTATCAAATGCCTCAACCAGCTTCTTCTCTTCTCTTGAAACTCTGGCCCCTCAAGTCCTGGCTTCCTTAGTAACTCTCTGAGACTTTCATACAGATGTTTTTTAAAAATATTTTTATCTAACTTAAGTTTTTCTTGGTAGCAGTTTTGTTCTGCTACAAAATCTATCATAGATTAAAACAGAAATCTCTGTCTCCTTTTTCTATTGAAATGTCATCTTCTTGTTCTGCTAAACACAGGAATGAATTTGGGAACATTAGAAAAATGATTTTAGGATACAATTATTTTCTCTATCAAAATTTACTGCTTTCTCCTCTCACAAATAATTTTAGATTATTAAAAATCCTTCTCCATTTAATATTAGCATCAACTTTTAAAAATATATTTAATTCACTGTCTGTGTGCACATATGTTTTAGTTTCCCAGCTGCTAAAGCAAATACCATACAACAGGTTGCCTTAACAAGAATTTTTGGCTCACGGTTTCAGAGGCTAGAAGGCTCGCTTCCTCTCAAGGTCGACGTCTTCTGGCTGGCTGGTAATCTGTGGGGTTCCTTGACTTTTCCATCATGTGGCGGTGCACAAGGCAGCGTCTTCTTTCCCTTCTGGGCTCCAGTGGCTTCCAGCTCCTGGCTGCTGCCAGGGGCTCCTCTCCGCGGCCTTCTTTATACGGCTGTGGTACTAGGGTTAAGACCCATCCTGATCCAGAGGGGCCACACTTCAGCTGCAGGACCCTCCTCACAAGCTCCCGTGTCACACCCCCATAGGATTAAGAAGATGTTCTTCTGGGGCACGTAACTCCCAGCCACCACAATACCATACTCTCACTCTCTCCAGATCAAGCTAAACGGTCCTGATCTTCGTTTCAAGACAGATGGAAACTGAAACGCCTCTCATGTCTTCTACGTCTCAGGCCCCGTAGTAAGCACTTCACGAAAGTGATCACATTCGAATCCCATTATATGCTACCAAGAGGAAGATAGGTGAGTTCCACAAACAATAAATATTTCTGAGATCTGATGTGGTTTGCATATGCTACGTTGTGGGTACAGAAGTAAGGAAAGCAGTCTGGGCTCTCTCTTTAGTGAGGAGAGTAGCTCTAGGACACAATACAGTGGTGTGTGACATAAGAGAAATAAACACACAGGAGGACATCTAGCCTAGGGGCTGGGCTGGGGAAAGGGCCAGGCCAGTGAAGGCTTATTTCAGAGAGGTTGCAGATCAGAAATCATTGGAATAGCCAAATAAAGGAAAAGGTGATTGGACCGATATTATATACACATATTCACACACATGCAAACATGCAAAATCACATCTATAGCAAAAGGACACATATAATGTGATTGAGTCATTGGTGAAAGTAGCCCTGGGAGATGAGACTTGAGGCTTGCCAGGCATCTATAGTGAACCAGACAATCTTCTATTGAACAGGATAGAACCCTTTTCTTTATTCTTTAATTTTCCTGATCATTGTAGCAGAAGGGATGCATACTGGGGAGGCTTCCCTGCTCACATCTTGTCTCCCAGTAGCCATGTTTGCCAAGGACCTCTACCCCTAACCCAGTCATCCATGGCCAAGAGAGCAGGGTTCAGCCCCAACCTGTGGGTGCATTGAAATATAGGTGACCAGGTGAATTTGATTCCTTCACCTAGGAAAGTGGACTTTGTGTGGAAAGATGCAGAGCCTAAAATCCACTGAAACCAAAGCATTGTAAGGGTTCCGAGTGACAGAGTAAGTCCAAGAACTCTTTTTGCTGGGTTTCTGGAGCTGAGCTGGTTCTGTGTTCCCTTTGGCTTGCTTGTGTCACTCTGTTATAGATTCTGTGACTTTTCTCAAAGACCCTCCAATAAATCAGATTACTTTTATTATCACCTTTTGTTTTCACCCAAGAAGACTGGAGGAAGTTCATTTCTTTAGCTTGCAAACAAACAATAAAAACAAAAACAAAAACCGGAGAAACCAAGTGGAATACTCTGAGTCTTGGCCAAGCACGTGTGAGTCGGTATCCATCATTTGCTCTACTTTCTTGGGTAATGTCCAAATGCAAATGTAAGTTTTTAAGAAGTTTAACATGTGTAAGTTCTGGTCTGAAATGCACAGCAGAAAAATAAATTCATTGTAGTGGAACCATATGTGGCTCAACCAACAAATGAATCAGAATGTGTATGTAATTGTGCACAATGGGCTTTTTGTTTTTCTTAACATTATTTACAGTTATTTTGAAGTGAAAACAAGAAATTGTATCTCAGGGAGTTATAGGTAGGCTGTCTTATTTTTCTATGAAGTAAGAAAACAATAAAAACTGAATGAGAAGTAAGGACAAATTTTAAGTTAAATGTGCAAATACGTTTGTGTTAAATGTATTTTTAAAAATTTCATGCTAATATCCAGAAATTTCCTCAGAATACCTCACAACCCTGGGGGTTCTACTTTTAAATGTGGTGATGAAATTATGAAGAATCATGTAGGGAACCAGCTG
>PVKH010046460.1:0-10394 GCA_004027955.1 Chaetophractus vellerosus | reverse complement strand
GCTGCATTTCTCTCCGGGCTTAGCTTCTGTTTCCTTCACGAGTTCAGCTGTAGACCATGAGGCTCTCTATGCTTTGCGTCTCTCCACAAGGCCAGCTGTAGACTCTCGGGCGAACGGCTCACTCCAACATCAGAACTGCTTCTCAAATCTCCAAATCTCCTGCTTCTCTCATCCTGCTTCTCAATCTGCTTTTCTCTGCTGCCTCTTATCTAGCCTTCCATACTTGAGACCATGCCCACCGAGGGGCGGGGCTCAACGTCTCACTGACGTGGCAGTTAATGCCCTACTCACAACTCAATCATGCCCAGATGAACAGACCAGCTTACAAACATAATCTAATCTATATTTTTGGAATTCATAATTAAATCAAACTCAAACCATTACACAGACCAATATCTCTAATGAATATAGATGCAAAAATCCTCAACAAAGTACTTGCAAACCGAATCCAAAAGTATATTAAAGTAATTATACACCACAATCAAGTGGGTTTTATCCCAGGTATGCAAGGGTGGTTCAAACACAAGAAAATCAACTAGTGTAATACATCACGTTACTAAACTTAAGGGGAAAAAAACCACATGATCATCTCGATGGACACAGAAAAGGCATTTGACAAAATCCAGCAACCTTTCTTGATGAAAACACTCTAAAAGGTAGGAATAGAAGGAAGCTTCCTCAATATGGTAAAGTGCACATACGAAAAATCCACAGCTAACACTCTACTCATTGGTGAAAGACTGAAAGCTTTCCCACTGAGTTTAGGAACAATACAAAATGCCCACTATCACCGCTGTTATTCAATATTGTGCTAGAGGTTCTAGTTAGAGCAATTAGGCAGGAAAAAAGAAATAAAAAGCATCTAGACAGGAAAGAAGAAGTAAATCTTTCACTATTTGCTTTTGACATAATCCCATACCTATAAAATCCCAAAAAGCCACAACAAAGCTACTGGAACTCATGGACAAGTTCAGTAAGACTTTAACAAATATTAACTCAGTTTTATTCATTTGCTCATATCTACTCATTCATTTCTTTATTCATTTTGTATATGGATTTGTTGAAGTCCTTTGTTTATTTTCTAATAAGGTGTTCTCTCCTATTGATTAATAAAAATGTTAATAAAAACATTAAGCTTCCAGTTTGCTATTTCCCTTTTATTTGGGAAAGGAGGGTTAAATGGAAAATGAGACTCAAATCAAACAAAAAAAAATGTGTTTTCCTTTGCTTTTCTGCCTGGGCCAGCCTAAATATCACCTTCTATAACTAGCATACCAACTAGTGAAATGGAAAAGAATCTGGGACAACAGAGATGATCCATTCTGTCTATATAATTAATTTGGCAATGCAAAGGACACCAGCAGCATTTGTGTGCTCTTCTGATGGACTGCACCCTTTCTGTAGGCAAAGAATGAGGCATGTTCACAATGTAATGAGGTGAGGGGGCTAATACAAGTCTGACTGATGACTAAATGGTTTTGACTTGTGAGTCCACTTCTGAGATTGGGCTCTAATATTCCATCATGCTGTGTGCTCCCGTATGGGGTGGTTGCTGGGCAACCAGGCTGTGATTTGGTAGAAATAGTAAGCAATTCTTTGAATCATGATCCCACTTTACCATTTTCACTAACATATTTACTGTTCATCACAATTCCCTTCCATTTGCTTTTCTGACAGTCTAAAGCCAATGTTCTTCAGCTAAAAATACTTTCATGTTTAATAAGATTGCCATTTCTCACTCTGCTTATTTCTCATCAACAAAAGCACCTTTGGTTTGCCAAGATGTTTTTCAGTCACTGAAGCCAGGCCCCTACTTTATTTAAACTATGAACTAGAATTAGGACCTCATGATTTTTAAGGGCAGCCAGCTCTCCAGATGGCTATAAATCTCTTTAGGCATTAGTTTCTAATCTACATATATTAAGTTTTTGTTGTGGTGTTGATATAGGTGGTAATAGCACAGTGGACTGGAAAATCAGCCATCCTCTGATGAATTTCATCCATGTAGATTCACTCATTAAGTCATAATTCCCTAGATATTTTTTAAGTGTTTGCTATGTGACTAGCTCTATGCTAGGCTCTGGGAATACAACTGTTAATACAACAAAGCCTCTGCCTTCAACTTGCTTGTTTTTGAGTGAAGAGACAGAAACATAGAGAAACTTTTACTGTGCAGAGGGACATGTGCTAAGTGAGAACAAAGAGGGACACTTAAACAAGACTCAGGAGGTGAGGGAAGACTTCGTAGACAGAGTGACAAATGATCCGAGAGGTGAAGTATGAATTAACCAGGAAACCAGGAGAAAAAGGAGAATGGAAAAGGGTTCCAGGCAAAGGCAACAAGATGTATAAAGGGAAATTCACAGTAGGAGCAGGGAACTGTGAGTGGTTGAATATGACTGGAGAATGATTGGAGGGCAAGAATATTAGACTGAGAGTGTATATTTCTGGAAGAGAGATGTAAGGTCTATTTACTAAGTCACTGTCTCATGACTTTAATTTTCTGTTCCAGAAAAAAAAAAGAATATTTTATGCCCCCTTGGTTACTGCTATAAAATTTTAGGATGATAGGACACCATAGTCATGTATATTTCTTGTATTCAAGATGGTGGTTTTCTGCTTGAGGTTTGAACATGCATTCACACACCTCCCTTATAGCAAATGTGTACGAAAATGCTGTACTTTATTTCCTATCAGCTGCTTTCCTAATTGAACACCCAAGGCATTGGATAAAACTTACTCCTTGGCTCTTTTCTCTTGTAGGACTCCTTAAAATAGACAGGGGGAGCAAATAGGTGGTTTTCAGTGAAAGTAATTTCCAATAAAATATATTATTATATTATTTATGGTCTCATAGCAGCTGACAGTTGCCAAAAAAAAAGAATGACTGTTCTTTGGATCATCATTCTGCACTTTAAAAGCGGCTAGAATAGATCAGTTCTCTTAATAATTTCAATTTTCTGATGAGGGAGAAAATAACAACAGTTGCATTCAACAACAGTTGTACTTTGAAATGGTGATATTACTACAGGTTTGAGAAAAGCGATATTTATTCAGAATCCCTCTATTTACACTCTGGTCACCCACACAGGTTCCATTCATTCATGCATAAGTGTGGAAGATAATCTTTCTTTCTTTGAACACAATTTTTTCCAATCAACAAGTTCCAGGGGGTGCCTTAGAAACATGTTTTGGAGCAGCATATTAGCTGGAGCAATGATTTCTCCTTCATTTATCCCGAAAGCCTCCTCCAATACACTTGAGTTAAAGAGCAGAAGTCAATACACAGTGGAGGAAGCAGATGCTATTAAATGACTCATTCAGGGTAGCACCACAAGTTAGGATTGGGGCTGAAAATAGAGCAAACTCACCAGGATTGCTGATTGAATGGCAATTTTATTCCACCAGAAGTTGTTAGTTTGTATTCTGGTTTGCTATTTGCAAATACTCCCATTATGTGGACCATTTCTCTTGGTTTGAGTAGCCTGTTCTCTCAAAGGATAAAATACCTATAATTATACTGACTAATTTATACTGACCATTTGCTTTGAGCTAGGCACTGTATTAAAATGTTTATAGTACTATATCATTTAATTCTCACCATTTAATATCTGTGAGGTAACTATTATCCTTATTTTACAAATGAACTAATTGTTGCATAGAGTGGTTGGGTCATTTGCTAAGGTCACACAGCTAATAAGTGTTGGGTCAAGAATAGAGAGATATGCCCATCATTTGCATAGCCGTGCTGGACATTGTAGCATTATTTAAATATATTTAATAAATAGCCAGGAACTATGGCAATTGGAGATAATTTTGGTACAGTGAGTTTTGTCATCCCCATGACCTCATCCATGCAGCCTGCACAGCACCCACTCAACCTAATTTTTCCATGTGAGCACATGGACCTTCAGCACAATTACCCTCCTCTTCCTACTTTGCCTAGCCTCTTTCTCTTTCCATGACCGTTTTTCATCTTCTCTCTGCCTACCTTTGGGCAGCTCATGCTACAGCTATCTCTTTCTCTACTTACCTTACTCAAAGTCCTATTTTTTTTCTACCATCCTGTTCCTCATCTGCCTGGCCTCTATTTCGTTTTGCTTTTCCTTCTCCCAGGTAATTTTTGATCTGTCACATGCTCTTCACCTAAAAGAACATAGACTTTGGAGGCAGACAGTCCAGGGTTTGAATCCCAGCCTAGCTAGATTCTAGCTGTGCAGCTTTGGTCAAATTATTTAACCTCTGCTTAAATAAGTTTCCTAAATATCTGCAAATCCTAATACACAGGTACAAAATCCAAAACATCTGAAAGTATTTTTTTTCCTCCAAAGGTATTGCAAGTTTATTTGGTAAAGAAAGCTGATCTGAATTGATGTGCAGCCATTTTATTTTTAAATCCTACTTAGTATGAATACATGCGTTTTGGTAAAAATATTTTGTTTCAAAACATAGTACCTGACCCCATTTGGATATAGAACATGTAGTATATATATATGTAGTAATAACCTCTTAAAATACATAAAATTATGAATTCTCAAATATATCTGGTTCCAAGGGTTTTGGATAGGGTATTACATATCTGTAATATTTTCTTTCTTGGGGTTGTAAGGACTAGAAATAAAATATATAACCAGTTTAACATATTGGTATACAATAGTCTCTTGATAAATGGTGGCACTTTATCATTCCCAAAAGTCTTTTTTAAATTCATATTTTTGTGTTGGACATAGGAGGAAAAACCCAAAAGGAGTTATAAGAATGTAATGAAGCAGAGGGTGACAAAATGTCCTAAAATGCAGATTTAAAAAATCATTATTCTATAAATTATTTTCAGTTCACTCATAACTATGGTTATGCTTCAGTAAGTGACTATCATTACTAATGTCCACCCAGAACCTAAAAAATTATTTCCAGGCCCGATTTGATACTTGCCTAGATCTTAAGGAACAATTTGGGTCCAGAGAAGACATTGATGGGAAAGTGATGTGTTTAATTAGACTTGGATTCTCTGCTCTAGGAAATCACTCTGTAGAAGCTGAGCTAATTTTATCATAACTCAGTACTTTGAAGTAGAAAGTTAAGTGCTACAACTCATCTGGAAGAAGTTACACATAATGGCATCAAGTTAACCACCACTAATAGGAACATAGTGTCCTAGGGTAGGTGCTAAAATGGAGTAAATGCAAGACCGTGTGGCCTCTCAGAATAATTGCAGTGACCATGCATTATGTATACTAACAGGAGAAAAAGAGAAGAAAAACTTTCTCTATTATTGGTGTTTTTTTAAGAAAGAAAAGGAAATGCTACAGAAAGTGCCTTATCTGTCTGTGACAAAATATGGTCAAAATGGCTTGGCATCTTTTTTCAGAAAACAATCAGAACTATCCTTGGGGGAGCAAACTTATTCTACTCCCAAAAGGTAATTGCTACAACAACCCCCTTCAATGTTTCTGTCTTTTATCTTCCTGAGTAGTCCTGAGTCTCAGATCCAAGAATCCTTCCTGTCAACAAAATAACTGGAAAGCTTAATATCAAATGCATCTTTTTGTACGCAGCATTTTGCTGGAAACTGGAGCCAAGCATTTGCCAAACATGAAAACTTATCAGCAGGACAATTTCCACCTCTGATGAAAACCCAAACTCAATTACTACCCAGGTAATGTTTCTCCCATATGAAACATGCAGTCAGTCTGTTTACCAATATCACAGAAGTAATTCAATTTCCAGTGACTCTAGAAGGGTAACTTCTGTGAACACCTTCATAATCAAGATATTTGTTGCTTGAAGCAGACTGTTAGAGCCAGGACTCAAAACTTTAGTGTTTGGAAGAAAAATGCTTCATGAGTTCTTCATCCATTTAACCAATCAAAAAAAAAGTTCTGTAGATAACGCTTCTTATCAACACATCCATTTCAAGTGCAGCGGCAATGTTTTCAATATCTAATTTTTATTTCAGCCATCCAAACAATGCTACCAAAAATTAGATTATCATAAAAGATCTGAGTAGAAAGATGGATTTTGATGAAGAAGCTAAAAATAACAAAGTTGACAAAATTGATTTAATATGAAGTAAACTTCATAGAGTTAAGTGTTTTAGTTCCCTGGCTGCTAAAAAAAATACCATGCAATAGGTTGGCTTAACGACAGGAATTTACTAGCTCGTGGTTTCAGAGGCTAATGGCTTTTTCCTCCTGGGGTCGGAATCCTCTGGCTGGCTGGCTGGCAATCTTTGGGGTTCCTTGACTTTCCCATCACATGGCAATGCAGATGGTGGCATCTTCTTTCTTTTCTGGGATTGGGTTGTGTGACTTTCCAGCTTTGGCTGCTCTCCATGGCTTTTCCTTCCATGTCCACTTTCCTTTGCTTATAAGAACTTCAGCCATATTAGGTTAAGGACAACCTTCATTTAGTTTGGGCACACCCTAACTTATAACATCCTCCAAGGTCCTATTTACAAATGGGTTCCTACATACAGGACCAGAGGCTGGGATCTGAATATGCCTTTTGTATGGTTTAATCCCCACAATAAGTAAAGGATTATTTGGGCTTGCTGGTTTCTTAAGACATCCAGGCAGGAAAGCAAATATCATACTCCATGTGGTGATTTGAAGCTGTATGTACCCTAGAAAAAAATTTGTTCTTATATTTAATCCTGTTCTGTGCATGTGAGCACATTGTAAGCAGAACTCTTTGATGGTGTTACTTCAGTTAAGGTGTGGGCCAGCCCAATCAGGATGGTCCTTAATCCTATTACTGGAGTCCTTTATAAGCAGAATGAAATTCAGACAGAGAGAAAGAAATCCACAATAAGCAAGAGGCTGAACATCAACTGAACCTAGAAGAAAAGCAAGGGGCCAGGAGATGCTGCCATGTGCTTTCCTATGTGACAAGTTATGGACCAAAGATCACCTATAGGCAGTCCCGGAAGACACAGTCTTCAGAAAGAAAGCATTGCTTTGATGATACCTTGATTTGGATTTTTTCCCAGCTTCAAACCATCAGCAAAAAATTCCCACTGTTTAAAGCAACCCATTTCATAGTATTTGCTTGATCAGCCTAGGAAACTAAAACTCTCCTCAAAACCAATTGTGGGAAATCATCTCTCTCTCCCTTTTTTTCCCCCGAGGTCCTTCATTTTATAACCTATGAGATACAGATTTGAGTCAAATCCGAAATTTACTCAGTTTACATGGACACTGAGACTAAGCTTATTGGATTGTGTAATTTACATTTCTAGGTAAGTTGTTGAACAATTGAACAGATACTGGTAGTTAGTTTTACAGAGAGAAATAGCAACATGATCTTGAGTCAAACCAACTGCGTTTTTCTTTGGCAATCTAGCAATTGGCATTTATTTACTTTGAAATGCCCTAAATTAGACAATGACATCTTAAAATGAGAATATTGGCAGTGCTGTATAGGTATGCCTTAATAGCAGGGATAAAAGATAAATGAAATCACACAAACATATATTGTCAGAATTAGAGCCTCTCATATCTGTCCAATATAGTGATTTTCAACCTCTGTTCTCTGATGTTCTGATTTCTTTGGAAGAAATGTGGAGGTTTTAGTTGACTCAGGATAAATATTGTAAGGCTTGGCTCCCCCATATCAACTTTAACAAAATTAGCAGTAGATTAAATTGTTCTATGGATCAGGATGCCATAAGAATTTGTTTGAAGAAAGGGTTCTATGACCCTGAACAAGTTTAGAAAACACTGGTCTAATTCATTTTGGCTAATGAGGAGAAAGATATCCTGAAATTAAAGGGGTCCTCTCCATCTTTCACCAGTCCAGACAAGATTTATACAGTCTCTCCGTGCCCTACCTTCTCTGAAGAGATCGACCTTGCTATTGGCTTTAATATCACTACAATGTTATGGTCTTCCTTCTACCCTCTGTCTCATTTTCCCACCTCCTCAAGATCCTATTGGCTTGTAAGTGACTAACTCAAGAAGCAAACTTCCTTCACCTCCAGGAAGGTGGGGTTAGCAAATTGCAACCTGCAATTCAAAGCTGGCTTACCATGTTTTTGTAAATGAAATTTTATAGAACACAGACCCACTCGTTTGTCTCTGGCTGCTTTCATGTTACAACTGCAGAGGTAACTAGTTGCCATGGAGACTATGTGGCCCACAAAGCCTAAAATTTTTACTCTCTGGGCCTTTTATAAAAGGTTTGCATATCCCTGGCCTAAACTATTTTGAAGGTTGTCCCAATCTACTTATTACCTAGAATTGAAAGCTACAGTTTGGATAAATTTGGTTCTGATACTTTTCATTCTTGCTTTGCCAAGTCCTTGGTCAGGTGGTCTTCCATTAGCCTCTTCCCCAATGGAAGCAGTCACCCTACATTTAAGCAGCATTTAGAACCATTTCAGAAAGCACCAAAAACATCTACTTAAAGCCATCTTTCCTTTAGTTATGTTCTATTTCATTGATTTATAGTCAACTATTCAATAGTTGGAGCATTAGTTAACAAGTATTGTTGCCTCTGTTTTCTAGGGTATATGCACTTTGACAGGTGGTCTAAAGAAAAATTTGGCATCATGATGATGCTTTCATGAATAATGTCTTATTAATCTCTTGTGACTTGGAGTGATATCTACCTGGCTTTTGGCCTAGATTTGACTATGTCTACTAGGAACATAGTTAAATCCATTTTCCCTTCACCCTATACCACTCACCTTAGGTTTGCAATTTAAGCAGTGAGGAAAGTATGTGAGAGGCAGTAGGATGTAGTAGTATAGACAGGGATTTAGAATCAGACAAACCTAATTTGAATTTCACACTCATTAGTTGCATATTTTGGAGCAAATTATTTAGCCTCTCTATGCCTCAGTTTCTTCATCTGTAAAACTGGAATTGTAGTTTCTATCTCATAGTGCTGTGTAAAAATCTAATAGGAACTCTGAAGAGGCAAGATGACATCAGTTTAAGTGGGCACTCACCATCTCTCTCGCAAGAGACAGCTTTTTGGGGACAGAATCCTGCCCAAATGAGCTGTTCTGGGAGCCCATGGAGTGAGAGGCTTTGGGATATCGATCTGGAGGGAGCTGGACAGGGATATTGGTTACTCAAGATAAAACCGTGAGTTTTTCTCAAGCTGGAAATCACAGATGAGGATGGCTAAGCCCCACCCTCAGGACAAAGGGATAGGGTGATCCCTGACTTCTGCCAGCAACCCAGTGAGAGGGAGCATTCTCCGAGAGAGGGAGAGTTCTGGCAAAGGATAGAGAGGGGTTTCCTTTCTGTGGGTTTGGTTGCCTGGACACACTTAGAGCTTTGGGGAATGCACTAGCCTGATTGAAGTGGCAGCAGGCTGAGGGGAGAGGTAAATCTGCTGAGGAAGCCTGATTTACCTAGCTGCCCTGGGATTTGGAGGTTTGGCTTGGCAGAGGGAAGATTCAGCCAATTTTATAGTTCTGCACTGAGGACTATCAGAATTTCAACTCCCCTAAGGGAGTCAGGCAGTGGGTAGTGCTTAATAAGTTTCCACAAGCCTATTTAGGGTCCCCTGGGAGGAGGGTGTGGCCTAGAAGAGGCTTGTAAACCATTTCAGTGAGGTGAACTCAGTCATCAGGGTCCCATTTGAATTTCAAAAGGGAACTCAATCTGACCAGGAGAGAGGAGGGTGGATCTTCTCATACAGCCTACTGAATCCTGCTGCCACAGGAGAGTAAAACCTTCACATGGGATAGTGACCAAATATCTTTCTGAAGAGCTAACTGACCCAATTAATAAGTTAGCCCAGTGGAGGAATTTCTGTCCTGAATATATGAGGTCACTAGTTGGATTCCCGGCTCCTCTAAGAGTAGTGATGTTCCGGGATATCTAACATCCAGCTGATAACATAGGACAGGGAAAACATAGACATTATTGTTGTACTAACTTCTTTTGGGTCCCTTATTTCTCCAAAAAAAAAAAAAGGTTATTTAAAAAATTAACTTAGCTTACTTGCTAAAATCTTCCTCAAAACCTGCAGAGAGAAGCCTGCAAGGCAATTGATTGATGAACACAGGCAGACTGAGAGTCTCCACAAGGGCCCAAGAAGGAACGCTGTTCTTCCTTAGCATTGTTTGATTGCTTGCTTGTGTGTTTGTTTGGCTTTTTGTTTGTTTGTTTCTTGCTTGCTTGCTTTTCTTTCCTCTCCACCCCCCCCTTTTTAAATTAGGTGCAGCTAGCTTGTTTCTTCTTTGCTGTGCTTCTTCTTTCCTCATCTCCCACTATCTGTGTATATTGATTTTGTCTACCAACACTATCTCTTTTCCTTCCTTCATCTTTCTATCTTCTGCTTTCTGTTGTGGTTCTTACATTCCACCTTTTTTCATTAGTCCTCAACTTTACTGGTTTTGATTTCTCTCTTGTCTATTCTGTTTTCTTTTTTTTTTTTTT
>PVKH010046459.1:0-10393 GCA_004027955.1 Chaetophractus vellerosus | reverse complement strand
TTAGTGTATAATAAGCGGATCAAGAATTTCAAGTGTGTTGACAATTTGGGTCTATACAGGGTAAATCTGTCTAATTTATACCTCAAGAAATTGAAGGATTTATCAACTACAATTCATTAATTGATATTCACAGTAACTGTCCTGAGTCATTAAGAAAATATTAGGGGAGCAGATGTGGCTCAAGCGATCGAGCGCCTGCTTCCCACACGGGAGCTCCTGGATTCGATCCTCAGTGCCTCCAAAAAACAAAAAAGTGGGAGCGGATGTGGCTCAAGTGGTTGAGCTCCCACCTCCCACATGGGAGGTCCCCGGTTCAGTTCCCAGTGCCTCCTGAGGAGATAAAAAAACAAACAACAAGCAAAACAAATGAGGAGGCCAACTCAGGGAAGCCAATGTGGCTCAGTGGTTGAGCACTGGCTTCCCACCTACGAGTCCCAGGTTCAGTCCAGAAAGAAAGAAAAGGAAGGAAAAGAAAGAAAGGAAGGAAAGGAAGGAAGGAAGAAAAAGGTTAATTATGTTTAGATTACTTTAAGGAAGAGTACACCTAAAAGAATCCAGGAAGACTGCCTGGATTAATTTATTTTATAAAAAATACATTTAAAAAAAGTTTTAATGCTTAAAGGTAAACCTAATCAAGACTCTTTTGAAATACAATAAACAAATTCATAAGTTAAACAGATTTCAAAACTTATACATTAAAGTATTTTAAATATATTATCTCATGTGATCACCTTAATTGGTTCCTTTTCTTCCTGGGTATTTTTCAGAGTTCAATCCTTTGTCCTCATTCTTTTTTCAATCTACATACCCATGGCTTCTTTGATCCTCTATGTGGGTAGCTCCCATATCTGTATTTGTGCATACCTCCCTCTATTAAGCATTTCAACCTGGAGTTTTCATGGATACCTGTCCCTTATATTCCTTCTTTCAGTCAAGAGCATCACCATCCATTCAAGTTCCAAAGCTAGAATCATGTGTTCATGTGTCAGTCAGAACCAGATCAGTAGCCAAAAAAATAATAATAATAATAATCATGAAGCTAAACATCAGCCACATCAGGAGGGCCTCCCAAGCCTCCTAATGAAGAAAGACTAGCAGCCCCTCCACTCATCCTCCCAGCCACACCTCCACTTGGCACTGATCACGCTAACCTCCGACCCCAACGCTGAACCAAGCAGCTGAGGCGATTCTTCTCACAGCTGCTGCTGCCCACTCTGAAGACCACACATCATAAACACTGGGCCTCCCACCTAAGCCATGACTTAATTATGATGCCCCTGCACCCGCACTAGAATCACATCCATTAACACCTCGCATTCCTATTTTCTCAGTCACAATACAAGATATAAGCCCCTCCCATAATTCATCTATGCATTCCTAGCTAGTGCTTCCTTACCCACCCACCACCCAACCCCAAGATACAATTCTCACTCATATTTTCTCCCTCCTAAACCTTGGCAATGTGCTATTTGGAACTCCAAAGCCTATTACAGCCTTATCAAAAGGGGGCTGCTCATTCTCCCACACCCAATCATAATCAGAATGTTACGTTGGCATTCTCTTTGACACCCAGTACTGCATCCCGACTGTTCCTCCTCTATCCTCTCATAAAATCCCTGTTCCATTCAGATAACTGATTGTACCATCCTGTATCCATCCATTTTACAGCCACCATCTACTCACCTCCAGAATGTAAACTGAAAACTCTAGTAGCACTAGACTTAAAAGTCTCCCTCTCCATCTCTGGTTTTGTTATCATTCTGTGTATTTCAGCATTCAAATGAAGGACCCATTCTTCACCCTGATTCCTCATTTCAATCACGTTCCACAGTACATTTCAGCCATCTACCAGACTGATGGCCACACACTGGACCTTGTCAATGTTCAAAACTGCTCCAACTCTGAAATAGTAATTACAATGGCCAACTCTGCAGCTTTCTATTCTCCCAGCTTATGCCCTCCGTCAATTACTCCCATCATAGCTGTTCTTTGACTACACTGAGATATCCAGAATACTGAAGCCTCCCCCTTTCTTCACTGCCCACCCTGTTTAGCTTCGATTCCACAGCCATCATTATTGTTTTCCCAAAACCCTAAATTTTCTTGTACCTTCTCCTTTTGTTACATGTTTAGTAAATACTAATCTTGAATAAAAGCAATTCCCTGTTTACTTTATGTCTGGACCAAGGCTGATGAACAAATTTTAAAACAGAATATAATTAACGCTATTGAATTTATGGCTTTCAGTCTCAAATAAGGCCCTTCAAACTGGGCAGCATTCTACTGAGTTTCCCTAGTCAGGCTGCTCTCCCATTCTCCAGAACTATTGCATGTTTTCTTCCTTTTCTCAAATCCCTGAATTCACCTACTTACGATCTACACTCATCATAAGGCTTTGCCTCCTGTTTCAGATGAGAATCCCAATAACTTGTCATCAAATCAACAAGCCATTTACAAATCTTAACCCATCATTTTCCCTTGTCTCTTGCCTCCCCACTCTGAAATTCCTCTATGTGCCCTCTGGATCCCATCCCCATTTCTTCCTTCTTTAGGAGTTTTATACTATCAATTACATTCTTCCCCTCTTTAATAATTTCCTTACTAGGATTTAAACACCTTCAAGTCTCTCCACTTTAAATACACATACGTGTGCGTGTGAGCTCTCACACACACACACAAATCCACTGAGCCAGACTCCTTCTCTAGTTATCTCCTCGAACTTCTCTTCTCCCTCACTGCTTGAAAGAACTGCCGAAACGATGTCCCTTTCTTCATACCACCCACTCCTAGACAACCCCAAATTGGCTTCTGCCTCACAAAAACTTCTCTGGAAAAAGTAACCAACACTAAATCCAATGTACATTTTAAGTCCTTACCTTGCCTGATCCCTCAGCAGCAACCAAACTGCTAATGACATCTTCCATCCTGAACTCTCTCTTGATGTCCTTGATACTGCATTTTGCTGTTCTCATCTGACTTTTCTGACAATTCCTCCTCAGGCTCCTTTGCCAATTCCTTCCCTTATTCAATGTGTACCTTCAATACTACATGTCTTCAGTGCTCTATTTAGCCTTCTCACTTCACTCTCAACTCTCTCCATGTGTAATATCATCCATTTCTTGAGATTCAAACACCAATTTTAAGCCTTTGACTCTCAAATCTACATCTCTAGCCCAGAGGTTGTTCCTGAATTCCAAAACCCTATATTCAACTGCCTCTTTAACGACTCCAAACAGGGTCTTGCAGGTACCACAAAGTCAACATGTCCAAAACTAAACTTTTCTTCCACAAATATGTTCCTTCTCCTGAGTTATTTGTGTGCTGAAATGGGACCTCACTCTCCATCCAGTGGCTCAAGCATCAAGTCTCCTTCTCCACGTTCCCACTGCCACCACTCTGAACTCTCTACTTCAATTCATGCCAATGATTATTTTTCTAAAACATGTATTTCTGCTTAAAACACCTCTGCTTAAAACTCTTCATTGGCTCCCTATTGACTGTAGGATGAAATCCAAACTTCATTTCATAATCATAACATTAACTAAAGTTACTGAGTGCTTACTGTGTAGTATATGCCTACTAGTTTTAATCCATAACAACTCTGTAAGGCCAAGATAATTAATTTTCTTTTAGGGATAAGGAAAAGGAGCCATCAGAAGGTTAAAAATCTGATCTTACCACAATGGCAGAGACAAGTTTTGAACTCAGGTCTTTTATCAAAGTCCATATTCTCGATTACCAAACCAACTTGCCATTCAATTTCATTCACAATGTACACCATTTTACCTTTACAACCTAATTTCCTGTCCTTCCATCCTTTCCTACACCTTGCATTCCAGCCTCCTTATATGTCACTTTTTTCAAATATACATCTTATTCTCTCCAATTCTAATCTTTTATGTCTGCTATTCCCTCTTCTTCAACAAGTAAATTCCTTTTAGTCTTTCAAGGCCTGGCTCAAAGGACACCATCTTTCAAAAGCCTATTCTTATAGCTATGGGCAGAATTAGTTATCCTCTTCTGTGTTTCCAAAGTATTTTATGTAATACCTATACTTGAGCAATTGTATAGCATATAATACATTTCTTCACAAAGCAGTAACTCTACTGTGAGCACCTCAAGGATGGAAGTCACATCTTAGATTTTTTTGTAGCCCTACTGCCTATTTGAGATCCTCTCATAAATGTTGAATAAACCAAATAATCAACTATTCTGTAAGACTGTGCAACTGCCAGATGTTTCTACACTGATAAAAAATTCCTTTTAGGAATTTTAGGTTCAGAGAGATTAAGTGACTTTCCAAAGGGTATACAATAGATAACACAGCGGGGGCTGATAAAGAGACCTTCTGACTGTGACCCCAGTGTTCCTTCCACAGCCAGTACTTTAGTGTCCGGTTTAGACAACATTTTATAGCATGAGCATGCGTTGGGGTATGCTGCAAGTGATGTTGCAATCTTCATTCAGATATGCTTTGTCTATTATACTAAGATGTAAGAACTATCACTTTTACACCATTTATATTCTTCTAGAGTGCCTAGTATAGTACTCAATGCATGTCATGCAGCAAATGGTTTAAAAAAGAAGTCTATTTGAAGGTAAAAATTATCTACAGAATTGTCAAGTTAATACTTATCAATTCAAAAATATTTACCCTATCCTTTTCAAAAAAGTTTATTCTATATCTTGACCTATATCCAATTATATCCAATGGCTCTCCAGCCTAACCTCTTAGACCCACTAAAAACTCTGGGCATAAGATTTCAACTAAGATTTGAGTGTTTAATACAGGTTAAGCACGGCACTGGGCATTTTCAACCACTATGTCAGCAGAAAATCTAGGACCTGGAACTCAGTTGTAAATAATGCACATACAACAGCAACACCTGTAAATCTGATCATTTTCAGATGCTGAATGTGGTGCCTAGCTAGCATTTCACTCTTGACCTGTGTATTTTAGAGAATGGCCAGACAAAGGGTGCCTAGGATGAGGGGAGCAATTAACTAAAAATCATGATTTCTCTTGGCATATGAAAAAAAAAAAAAAAGCCCCTGAATTAGAAAAATTATATTCTTGGCATAAAAAGCATAGGATTCAAATCCATTTCTAAATAATTCTGGGGGCCGGCTCCATAGCCCAGTGGATAGGGCGCCGGCATACCACATGGGAGGCCCTGGGTTCGATTCCCGGGGACCTCTCCTAGCGGGCAGACCGCCTTGAGAATGGCAAGCCGCCATGGGCGGGCCAGAGCCGCTGTGGGCAGGGCAAGAAGCTGCCACGGACAGGGCAAGAGCCACCACAGGCAGGGCAGGTCACCCGCGAATGGAGCGCAGCCAGCCACCCGCGAACTGAAGCAAGTGCCAGCCGTGAAGGGACGCAGAGACCGCCCACAAGCGGGGAAAGCCGTGCCTGTGCAGTGACCACTCTCGGCGCGTCCCCGCGGGGGGGGGAGAAGGGGAGATATGTAATAAAATAAATAAATCTTTAAAAAAAAATAAATAAATAAATAAATAAATAATTCTGAACGTCCTATTAAATACCACTCAAAAGAACCACAACTGTTTCAGACAGAATTTATAAATAAAATGTAAGAGAAAGGTCCATTATAATCCTGCACTGTTCACTACATATTTTGTAGCTAAATCTACTAAAATTGAAGAGATGCATCATAGAAATTTTATCCCCCAAATCTCATTTTCTTTAATAGACAAATATTAAACATAGTTGTACTAAAGCTAATAGAATAGTCTTTTAAATTAATTAGGCAGTATTTTAATCTTAAGCAATAATCCTTATTAGAGGTGAATCAAGTAGCAATAATAAATTATAGAATACTTAAAAATAAAACATATAAAACAGTAAAAACATTAAAACAAACAAAAAAGTCCATCAAGCAGTATAAACTTAACAGCTAGCAAAACACTGAAATATTTGGTTCCACAACTCAAGAACAGATCCTTAAGGATTTGCTGAAATGGGCAGCATTATAAATAATTTAAAAATTAGTAGCAATATTTTCTTCTCATGAAGGTTAAATATTTCTTCTGAAATCTTCTTTACTTCCCATCATTAAGAAAACCTTTTTCTCCCTTGTTAACAAAAGCAAATGTTATTCCAGTCTATCCTGAATATACTGGGATTCGATTTAATAAAAAATTAATGTTACTACTGTTTAAAAAAATAGGATCCATTCAATAGCACAATTTTTAAAGACTTCTAGAGTGAACTACTTTTGGGGGGTAGCATTTTATTTGTTTGCTTATTCCATTATTTTCTAGGACTATTTAGAATATTCACATCATATTGCAATAACCCCCCTGATACTAAAGTACAACAGTACAGTAGTATGTTCAGTACAATACAATCAACAGGTATACAACTTATAACATACTTTCAAGAAACAAATGCAAAGGAATATATTCATTAAAATTATATTTACAATTAAAGAAATACTGAGGCAATTAATTACCAAAGTTATTTAGGCATACATATGTATCAGGAATAGACAGATGTGTAGATGAGAAGAAAAATGAGAGGAAAAAGAAAAACATTTTAAAGGAATGTTATAATGCAAACCCAGAAAAGTGTTCTTAAAAGAATAAAAAAGGGATGAGGAAACACAGGCCAGAAATATACAAATGAAAAATAAGACAAAGGCAGTTTTCGGGTTATAACTGAAGTGTTCAATTAACGAATAAAACTTCTCATATCTGTAAAACACTTCCAATTTTTCCGCACCTCTTCTAAACTAAGAGTCCATTGTGAAAGGGAAAAATTATTAAAGTTGTTTCTATCTTTAAACAGCTTTACAAAAAATGTCATAGAAAATTTCTTTTCTTTTTAAAACTAGACCTAATCAACGAAACAGAATCTCTGAAAGTTAAAATAATAATAATAATAACTTGGAAAATTCTATTTGGATTTCTGTAAAACTGTGGTAGAGGTTTTCTTTTGTTTTACAAAGTCAGCTACAAGTATAGTCTAAAGTCAAGGAAGAAAACTAAATCTCTGAGGACTCTTATAATTCTATAATTCCACTGAACTTTCCACATTCTTATATGTGGTCTATCCTCTAAATAAAAAGCAGACAGCAAATGTAAATAACCACTTATCCCCTACAGTGCCACACAGTTCATGGTAGGAGATGAATACCTTGGATGAATGTCTGGATAATTTGGGTGTATATTCTTATTTTGCTATTAAAATATATTTACATATATACACACATACATATACATATATGTAGGTATGTGTACAAACACATATATATATCTTCATCATCATTTTAACTTTAAGCTAAGTAAAACTTTCAAAAGAACAGGAAAACATATCCACCTACCTTAGATTTGTCTTAATATATTTTTTCCTGCCACATTTGCTCATTATTAAGACATTTGTAACCAAAGCTTTGCTCCTTCCCCGTTTTCTTCTTTATTTATCCTGCAGTAAAATTATAATGTTGAATTGGGAGATCATAACATTTTATTTTTCAAAAAGTAAAACTCCTCAAAACTAAGCCAGGAAGAATACCCTAATTTCTATAAAACTAAAAACAAAACAAAACAAAACAGATAGGCTAGAAAGCTGAAAATAACTATTTTTTTTTCAGTCTTACTTTTAATTTTTTTACCTTAAGGAAAAAATTTCACAAAACTTAAATGATGCCTTATTTCTCAGATTATTTTCTATTAAAGATAAAAGGAGAATGCTGTCTAAATCACCTAGTACATACTAAGCACAGCTTACATAGCTCCACTTTAAAATGGTAATGACCACTTAATAAACTTAAATTTCTTAAATTTTACTCCAGTTCAACAGGTTTTTCATTTACCATAAATTCAAAATTGGGCTTTGTTAAAAAAAATTCTACCTCCAAACAAAATTCAAAAGTTCATTTAAAACCTCCTTTTGATAGCCTTCAGTCTATTAAAAGTGTTTAGACACTCCAGCTATAAAATAAAATGCCAGCAATTAAATCCCATTTTTTAAATGATATCCCAAAAAATGCATATTTTAAATTTGTAATGAAGTAAAATTGGCAAAGACAAAAGGATATCTGGGAGTCATTTTAGAAATGAGTTGAAAAGAACAATGGTCTTCATCCCTAATTAAGAACCTTCTAGGCATCTATGCCAGCAACGGAGTGCTTAGCTACAGATACACAGCTTTCAGGGCTCCTGCCTAAGTTGTCACACCCTAAAATGATGTCCTATCATCCCAATTTTTAAATTTATCTGGGTGACTGACATCACCATTGACTCAGTCATCCTATCTGGGAGTTCTCCTCTTCCTTCACTCCCCACTTCCATTTCCCCCAGATTCCTGAAGCAGCAATGTGGTCATAGGAGCAGTATGGTATAAAGAACACTAGCTTGGGGAGTTGATCCAGGTATGGATTTGAGGACTATCTCTTATTAGCTGTATGATCTTGGACAATTATTTAATTTCTCCAAGCTTCCTTTCCTGATCTGTCAAATGAAGATAACACCGATCATGTTGAAAGGAAGAAACATAGTCATAAATGCAAATTGTCTAATTGTGCTTAGAAGATAGGCAAGGAACATTACTCGGCCTCCATAAATCCAACTCCTAAGTATCCCTTGACTCTGCCCCACTCTCTCCATTATGACTGCCACTGCTTTAATTCTGATCCTGATCATTTCTTCACATGATTAAAGCAATAATAAACCTCCCACCTGGTTTTTTCCTATTATTATTTCATCTCACTCAAATCTCATCTCAACTCCTCCTAATCCAGACTCTAGTAGAGCACAACATTATTCAAAGTACAAACTTGTACAAGCTATTATTCAAAATCCTTCTGTGGCTCCCCTTGTGTTAGGGATAAATATCCAAAGTTCTGAGCATTATAAGTCAGGTGCTTGGTAGGCTTTCATAAAGTTTGTTGTAAAGGCATTCAGATTTTAGGTGTGCCTCTCCTTCCTATTCTATGAATTTTCCAGGTTCAAAATTGCCTTGTATAGATTTGTAAAACAGGAAGTCCTAATTTACTACAGTATAAACTAAGTGTATTTTGAAAAACTAACTGCCTTTCTTTTTTTTTTTAACCAGGAGGTCCTGGGGCTCAAATCCAGGTCCCTCCATATGGAAGACAGATGCCCAACCATTTGAGCCACATCTGTCCCCCACTCAACTGCTTTTTACACTATTGGTCTCACCCCAAATGTGGCATTAATGTCTCAACATGTTCTTATTGGATAGCCAAATCTAACATTGCTCCCTTCCAAAACACCCACATGATAAAGAGTTCAAATGTCCCGGTAAGTTCTTAGGATGTACTTAATATGATATAAAAATATTCTATTTAGCCTAAAACATACTGCTTGAATTCATTTTGTTTCACAGTATAGTCTGAGGTTGTGGTTTTTAAGCCAATCGCCTTTTGCTTAAAATCGCAAAGATTACTGATATAATTTACACTATCAATATTCTACAAAAAAATAATGCAAACTCATCTGCCAAGTTTGATCTTTTAGAGCAGAAAGGGATATTTTAGAATGATTTATTACAGGCAAACAATAGTTTACACTAAAATAAAAATGAGTTGAAAAATACTAGTCTGGATGCAGGTTTTTGTGCTATATTTGAAGGAAAGTCATCTCTCATATTGGTAAAAAAAAAAACCTTATATCTATATTAGATTTGATTACAATAATAACTTTTGGAAATCAACCCTCTCTTCACCAATATGTTAGTCTATTCACCTTCTGACATACTAGCTTCAACTAATTTCATCAGTATCAAGTGTCCCTTAATATATAGCTCACTATACAGATTATATTTAAAATATGGTAGTTAGAGAAGAGTGTATTATATTTACACTTATAAAACGCTGAACATAATACTCTGCCCTAGGTTAATCAATTACATTAATATCTTAATGTAACTTCCTGGAAAAATTAGGTATGTATAAAAATTAAACTTCTCAGGCAACTGTATTAGAATATAAAAGCTTATCTACAATACACCTAATCAACTGGCTCTTGTATTAACGAATACTGTCCATTCCTTCTATAAAACCTACTTTAGGGGGGCCGGCTCGATAGCCCAGTGGATAGGGCACCGGCATACCACATGGGAGGCCCCGGGTTCGATTCCCGGGGACCTCTCCTAGCGGGCAGACCGCCTTGAGAATGGCAAGCCGCCATGGGTGGGCCGGAGCCGCCGTGGGCAGGGCAAGAAGCTGCCACGGACATGGCAAGAGCTGCCACGGGCAGGGCAGGTCGCCCGTGGATGGAGCGCAGCCAGCCACCCGCAAACTGAAAGCCAGCCGTGAACGGACGCAGAGACCGCCCACAAGCGGGGAAAGCCGCGCCTACGCAATGTCCACTCTCGGCGCATCGCCGCAGTGGGGGGAAGGGGAGATTTGTA
>PVKH010046458.1:0-10394 GCA_004027955.1 Chaetophractus vellerosus | reverse complement strand
AGGCCCAGCCTTCCCCTCATGGATACTCTGACATCCAAAATACATGGTTTCTTTTCCTCACCACTTTCCATCTCTTCTATTCCACCAGCTCTTGTCAGGAAACAGACAGAATTAGAATAGAAGTTTCTGTCCTTGTTTTCCTTGCCTTTTGGAAGATGAAGTTATCAGTAAGGAAAATCAAGAACTTGTTAGAGGCTCTACTTTTAGCCAAATGAGACTTCCAACAGATGTCCAGAAAGTCCCTCATTTTGCCTGTATGCCAGTTCTGTAATTTGTGTCAGGAACCCATCATCCATTCCCTCCATCTGTTAGTCTGTCACCTTCAAATGTAAGCATTATAAAGAAGCAGCATTTATGTGTTTAGCTTTGAGATAATAATGATGTTAGGTTAGTGCCTCTCTCCATTTAATTTCTCACAAATGCTTTCTGGTTGGAAGTCACTTGAACATTAAGTCATAGAGACTTAGATTTTTCTAGCTCAGTAACCCTACTGCCTTAATGTAGGATCTCCATCCCTCTTTCAGGAATAATTTTGCTTTCTCTAATATTTCCAGGAGACCCCAAGAGAGAATGCTTAGAGTAATGCCTTGACTTTGCTTCCAACTACCAGTATTGACACCCAACAGAGGCTACCTATTTTCCCTCTGCTGCTCTGCACATTTGCTGGCCATTCTCCCCAGAACTGGTCATCCCCAGATTTAGCACCCTTTCTGCAAAGTCTATAGCTGTAGTAATATAGTAGCCCCTGCCACATGTGGCTATTAAATTTATATTCATTAAAATTAAATTAAAAATTCACCTCCTCAGTTGTACTGTCCACATACCAACTCACATATAGGCAGTGGCTACCATATTGGACAGCACAGAGGAACACTTATATGTCATTGCAGAGTTGGACCATGTTGGTCTATAGGGAAATATCCTCTCGCCTCTAGATTATGCTTTCTTAGGTGGATCCACAGAAAAGTTTCTGAGCAGTTTAAGGAATATAGAGGGTACTTATTTTACCTATACTTCAGCATTAGAACAGAAAAACAGAATCAGAATAAATCCTGGAGGGAGCAGAGGAGGGGTTCCTATAAGAACAGTTGCTTTATCCTTAAAGAAAATATAGGAATAAAGCCATAGCAATCACCAATATTCACTTTATGGATGTATGCCAACTCAATATATTATAAATTAAAATATGACTCTCATGAATATCTGACTAATATTATTCTAATTTATAAACTTTGTCAGTAAGTAAAATATTGTTCTTGAACAAGAGTACTTAGGCCACTTGTCTAATTGGTTAATAGGAAGATATACGCCATCGCCCTACTTCCTTATCTCTTATGATATAACAGCTTAAAGAATATGGCAAGTAAATGCTTAATTCATTCATCTGATGAAAAGTAGAGGAACATGCAAAAAGAGACTAAGACTTTTTGTTTTTTAATAGAATAGGGTAAATGCATCCTGTGTTGTAACTGTCTAATCATAATGACTCCTTGTAACACAACTGTCTTTCTCTGATTCTCCATGGAATGGAAAAAATGGGAGCCAAACTAGCCAAGCTATAACCTAGGAGGAGCCATTTACATTTTTTCTCTGAAACTACATTCTTTCCAAAAGGAAAGCACAATTGGGATAGCCCTCCATTCATCCAGGAAGCAAGTGTGAGAAACAGGAAGTGTGGTGCCACCTATCTTTACTATTTGTCCACACTTCTCTTGGATGGATGTTGTAGTAAAGTCTGACTCCATTTTTGAAGATTGCTGAAAGCTCTTAAGCCTTATCCTTTTCTTTCCCCCTTCTACTCCATGCCTGGGTAATATTATAAGAATACCTGTGTTCTCCCTCCTGTAATGCTGGCAGGAAGTTCAAACCACACACCAGAACCCTCAGTCTGGCCACACCCCCTAACCACAGTAAAATTCCAAGCTATTCTCCTTTCCCAGCTTTTTCAGGCCATCAAAACCTCATTATGTAAGTAATAAGATTTTTCATAACCTTTTGGTATATGTTTGTGACATCATCAGTCTCAGTATCTGAGTCAAATTTTGGGTGATGGTCCATCCAATTTCTCTGGGATAACCACAGCAGGTGTTTAAGTTCTCTCTACTCAAGAATGCTTGATTTGGTTGAGCCAAGTGGGTGAACTAAGAAAATGGATTTGAAATATTGACATTAACTAACAAAAGACATTTTACTATAGGGAATAACCTAGGCAGATAGAATTTACAATACCAAATCTTAAAGTAGAGTGATCAGGGATGGGTGGGCTGATGGAGAGGGAAAGTCAATGCATGAGAACTGTGGCAAAGAATTTTGGTGGACTCTAGAAGCTAAGAGTGGCCTGTGGCTGACAGCCAGCAAAGAAATGAAGACCTCAGTACTACAACCACACATAACTGAATTCTGCCAATAAGAAGAATGGACTTGGAAGCCAATTTTTTCCCCCAGAGCTTCAAGACAGGAACAGCCTGGCCAAAATCTTGATCTCAGCCTGTGTAACCTAGAGCAGAGAACCCAGCCTTGCTATGCTAGACTTCTGACTCACAGAATTGTGAGTTAACAAATGGGTGTTGTTTTAAGCTACTAAGTTTTTGGTAATTTGTGAGACTAATAAAAAATTAATGCAAGTATATAACACTTTTATTATTTCTATCCAACTTATACATGGTTCGGTTTCATTTAAGTAACAACCACTGTCTTCCAACACAGGACTCAGTTCTCAATTAGACTCACACTAAACAAGTCTTATTATTAATTAGTAAATTAATAACTTACTAATAATTCACAAAGGACACAAGAAATTTGAGCTATAGTCAGTGCCAAATCAAAATCTGTTGGGGGAGCAATGTGGCTGAAGCAGTTGAGCACCTGCCTCCCATGCAAGAGGTCCTGGGTTCAGTTCCCAGTGCCTCCTAAAGAAAAAACAAGCAGACAAAGAGCAAAAATAACAAGCAAAAACAATGGGAAAAAACAACAAGCAAAATAAATGAGTAAATAGACCAGGAAGCCATCTTGGGGGGGGTGGAGGTGAATTATATCAATATAGATGAATAAAATGAAATTATTAAAAAATATCTAGAAGGCCCTGACTCCATCAGACTCAACTTATTAAAATCTCTTTTCTACTTTGGATTGCCTTTTGAATTAGAGTGAAGAGCACTAACTATGCCACATACAAATTTTACAGGGGTGTCCCTAAGTTTGGGGTTCTCTCAGTATTTAGACCTAACTAATCATGTTACTACAAAGACTACATGACTAGCTTCTATTCTCCATATAGTTGTTTCTCATAAATCCACAAATTGTAGATTTATTTACAATAAACAGTACTAACACACCAGAAATATTTTTGCTAAAAGGATATGTACATAGCAGCTTCTGGAAGACTTTCATTTATCTTCCATATGGTAAATTCCATCAGTATTGACAAGGAGATCTATCCCAGGTCAAAATTGCCAGTACTGAGGGAAATGAGACAAACTGAGATACAGACCCACATTTATTCCAGCTCTGCATTTTCATTTTCTTTAAAAGAATCCTCTCTCCAGGGCCAAACAGTTCTCCCCACTACAATTTGTCCTCTGATGCCTTCTGTTGTCTCAATTTACCAGTAATACCTGACTAGCTAGATCTGCACCATAACTACTGAAAAATAGAGGTTTGTTTTGTTTTTGTTTTGCTGTTGTTTACTCCAAGAAGTATCTAATCCCATGATTAATGGATATAAAATATATATATACTGGCATTAGGGGGAGGATGTGTCCATATCTATGTATCAGTTTCAGCCAGTTGATTCAGGATTCTAGCATATATTAATTAACATTTATCTTCCTAATATTTGAGAATGCTTTTACCCCCCTCTTTATATGAATGTACTTTTTCAATAATTCCCATTGCTTATGTCCACTGAGAATCTATTCTGTTAACTCTTAAGGATACCAGTGAGGTTAAATTGTATTACCTTATGCAATAACCTCATGCTTAGTTTATTGATTACCCAGACACTGAAAATTGGTATATACTAGACATCTGAGACCATTTTTTATTTCTGAATCCCTCCTAAATAAATTGCTTATGTTTATTGATAACCAGTATCTATATTCTTCAAGGAATACCTGAAGTATTCAATTTGGCTCTTTTACCTTAGAATATGAATCTCTCCTCCATATTCAGCTTAGAGTATAATTGGACAAGTCATGTAGTCTCAGAGAAAAAAGCAAACACATTCGTTTTGGTTCCTATGAGGCGAGAATTTGGGATACACTCAAGAAGCAAATCTCTCGTGGATCACATGATGTCTACAAGCCTCTGAGTGGAGACAACAACCATCATGTTCGAGGACCAATACTTGATTCTGGAATCATTGGAACTCAATGGATTCACACTATTCTATTGTTTTTTCCAGAAACGTATATTTCCTACGAGAGAATGTACTTAATGGTTTTAGAGCTCTAGTAGAGCAGTTTATTCTTCTGCTTGCTACTCATACCACTTTTCTAAACCCTTCATCTGCTTTAACCCCTCCATTTTTTATTTCCAAAAATTTTCTCATACTTATTCCACAAAGCACATATCCTTAGTGCTACCCTTCGTGCTACAAGCCTCAAATGTGTTAAAAAGACACAGTTTTTTTTTTCTCTGCATTCCTCAGTCATATCTCCAGTCTCCGTACACTTAACACAGATTTTTTTTTTTTTGGTTACATATCCCCCCCTTTCTGCTTGCTCTTGCTGTGTTCATTTCTCTGCATTCTTCTGTGTCTGCTCTGTCTCCCCCCACCGCAGCGATGCACCGAGTCCAGTCACTGCACAGGCGGCTCTGCTCCATCCACCAGCGGTGTGCTTCCGTTCACAGGCGGCTCCGCTTCTGTTCACGGGCAGATCTGCCCCGTTGGCGGGTGACTTGCCCTGCCTGTGGCGGCTTTTTTTTGCCCTGCCCACAGCGGCTCTGCTCCGCCCACGGTGGCTCGCCCTTCTCAAGGCGGTCTGCCCGCTTTGGAGAGGTCCCCGGGAACTGAACCCGGGGCCTCCCACGTGGTGAACCGGTGCCCTATCCACTGGGCTACAGCTGGCCTCCAGATTTTTCAATATATTTCAGTTCCCTCAGAATCTTGTACTATTTCTTCTTTCTCTAGTGGTTCCCTGAGAGCAGCCATGTTTTTTTGAATGAACACATCCCTTGGGATCAGAACTACACAGACCTGCTTTCTACAAATGTGGCCCTTGGGAAGTTTCAACTGCTTTGAGCATCTATTTCCTCTTCAAAAGGGTTAACCTCAGAATTGTTTTGAGGTGAAACAAAACAATGTATATTATTTTTAAACTATAACACATTGTAGAAATCCTTGGAGTTCATAATTTAGTAACCCTTTATTTGTGCATTTATTCATTCATTCAAACATATGTATCAAACTCTACATAATTTTCTTTTCAATCCAGTCCAAGTAGGTATTCAGGACCCTGATATATTTCCTAGTCTGGAAGATTTTTGCTCACCAAAACTGAGAAAAATTAAAAATTTAATTATTTTAATTAAAAGTCTATTTCATTAAAGATATTGTGCTTTTTTATAGTATCATGAAACTAGAAAGAGAGATGTCCTACTGACTAAAATAGAATTGAACAACAAAGGGTGAATGCTGTCCCTGTGAACCTCCAGGCAATAGTGTGGGGAGTTTGGTAAGCCACTGAGGAAAGGGTTGTTATGCTTCTAAAATACCTGGATTCAATGGACTCCAAAACCTACCAAGGAGTACCAATCTATAAGAGTGATTTGTAAGTATTAGAAGAGACATTTAGGTTGGATGAGTGAGCACTGCACCTTATTCAGCACTTATAGATGGATAGATACTTTATGCTATATTATCTATGGAAATTTTGGGTAATTCCTGGGAGGAGAAGGAATCCCAGTAATGCCTGAGAAAGTTTATCCAGAGCCCAGAAAGATATGGGGTCAGACAGATACAGTTATTAAAAAATAAAGTGTTCATTTCCTTATGTTTGAGTTTTTGACTCATCTATGCATACAATAGAAACATAACATATGTCCTTTAACATTAGAATTGTTTCTTTGGTTTCCCAGGCACTTGTCAGACACGGGTTATCAAATGACATTACTTCCTTCTGATGGCTTTTGAAGATCGCTTATGCTGGTTTACAGTGAATTTCAGGGTAAGCTGCCAGTTTGATGGACTCTTTGCTCTTGGTTATTTCTTAAGGTAAAATGTACCACAACCATTTAATAGGAAACTCAATTGTCATGAAATATAATCCTTTTGAAAACCGAAGAAGGGAAATACTGAGTATAGATTGTTAAATAGAGAAAAAAAGGAGAATATAAAGCTGTATAAAAAGAATGAATCCGTTTTTGTTAGTAGAAGTGGCAGGTGGCAGTGGTAGTGGTGGTGATGGTGGTGGTGTGTGTACCAGGATATGTAAGGATAGATAGATGATAGAGAGAGAGATGATTATAAAAATGATTCTCTCTGAATGTACGGTTTGTGCTTACAGTCTTACTTTCTTCCTATAGTCTCTATATTTTCTAAATTTTCAACAATAAAGATGTATTGCTTTTTATAACCAGCACAAACAAGGAATGATTTTTTTGCAGTTCCCTTGTGACACATTTTTCTCATGTTATCTCCCCTTCAGTAGTCAAAGAACAATTGGTTGCCAAATACCAGGAAATTAACACAATTATCACCAGCTGGCTAGATGCTAGGAGTAGTTACTGGGATGTAATACACCCAGCATGGGATAGAAAACCTTGAAGGAATAAAGTTGAAGATTAATCAAACTTGAAAAATTAGCTTCCTAGGAGAACATATATCAAGATGATTTATTCACTGATTACTGGGAAACATTCCTGAAAGCCCCTTTATAATGATTTCAGAAGCAGCACCATTTTAAAACAGACTGCTGATACTCTAAAGAGTAGAAATTTCACATACTTGAAATAACTTCTAAAGTTCTAACAATGAAATATCTTATTGGCTGCAAGGTAACAATGATATTTGTATATAAGCTATCCTTTACTTAATAGACAATGTGTTCAAGTGCACAAAGGACAGGACTGGATTTCATGTTGGCTTTATAAAGATAGAAAACATATAATCCTTCTCTCTAAATTCCTTACCATCCAAGCAAGTAGACTGACCTATATGTTAATTGCTGTTGTGAAAGCATATATGTTGATTTTGAGGTTTTGAGGAGATGCAATAAATAGAGCTCCCCTACCCCACTCAAATTCTGATCAAGGTAAAAGACAAACAATGTAAGACAGAGAGAATAAAAAATCAAAGAAAACACTTGTATTTGTGGACAAGTAGACTTCCTTATGTTGAACCATAATTAAAGAAATTTACCTATCTTGTTAGAGGTAGACCTAATGTAGGCTTTCATCTCAGGGAAAGAGGCTGCCATTGCAAAACTGTTAACAAGAGAAACAGAGCAGAAAGCATTCTCTCTTTGTGCAGAGTTGCCCGGCAGCCTCTGCATCACCTGGCAATTTGTTAAGAATGCAGCTTTATGAGCCAACCCTTGGGCTACTGAATTAAATCCTTGGGGATAAGGTTCAGAAATCTGTGTTTTAAGTACCCCTAACCAGGATTTGGACTCAGTTTGAATATCACTGCATTAAAGTGACAGAGGTAGGTGGAGCTGAACAATTCAAGCACATTTTCTCTTTCCAAACCCCACAATCAAACAATTATCTCCATATTTGTGAGGAGAAGTGAAGTGAGTGAGCAGCAGTAGGTGAGAGACTAGGAGTGTTACACTACTGGAGCTCCCTCCACATAGGTGGAAACATCAAGAGTAGGAAAGAAGCATCTCCCCCTTCTAATGCTCTTTAGCTATTGTTTCTCTTCACGCAGTGGTCTTACGTAGTAAGCCTATGGTTAAATAGGTCTATCCCCTTTGATGGAGATTAGAAAAGAACCATGGCAGTTTGGTTCCCACTTACAAAAGGGCACCCCTCTCCCTTCCCAGCCATTGTGTGTTTTGGTACCTCCTGAGACTACTCTTCGACAGTGTAAATTTCGTTCCTCAAAATTTCTGAAATAATTTAGAATACCAGGTAGTTAAATTGGTTGAAGAAGTGTTTACAATTATAACCGACTCCTACAAAATGAAAAGTTTAGAGCTAATACACATCATTATGAAATGCTCAGACTACTTATAGAGTGCTTTTGTGAATAAGAAGAAAATCTTCATTCTTAGCACAATAACATTTTTTTGAAACTCAATTCAAAGGATTTATCTAAAAGTCCAGCAGATATATATGCAAACCAAGCTTGAAGAAACTACTTGCATAATTTCAGCTATTGAACTATTTAGTCAGATAACTACTATTTTTCTTTACCAGAGAAATGATTTATGGTACAAAATACTTTTAATAGTCCAATAATCCATACGATGAGTAAAATTGTAAAATCTGGCGTTGTTTCTTTAACTGTGAGAAACTGTACTGCCCAGACTTAAGGACCATCAACAATATTTAACCTGATGATTTTCTCACTGTATACAAACTAATTTCCATGGAGGACTGTTTATTTTCTGTTCCACTAGTAGTCATCTCTAAGGCTCGTTTGTAACTAAGGGCAAAAGTTCACTCTCGTTTCTCTTCCCCATCTCAAATTATATCCATTTATGTTGTCCAACTTAAACTATCCAAAATTCTGCAAATGAGATCAAATGCCAAACTAGGATAGTACAATAATAATATACCAGCAGAAATTCCCTAAATTTGAAATAAATTTCCTCTCATTTTTATATTCCAATGAATTAAAATACGAATATTAAATCCTACTGCATCAAAATTCAAATGAATTACAGACTCAAAACTTGTCCTTTTTAAAGCAAAATCCTAAAGAAAGAAAATCCTTTCCAAATTTCTTATTATGCTAGTTCTTAGACAGCATTCTTGAGTCTACTATGGAGTTGGAGCTCCTTCACAGTCACAGCATGGGAAACTTTCAAAGAAAGGGGGTAGCTCCTTTAGGATCTCAGAACATGAATTTAAAGTGTCTCATATGACACACTTTAAAATTTCCAAAGAAATAACCTGAGAAAATCCTATCATGCAGTATGACTTAAAGATATCTGACAGGCTCTTTACTAGAAAAAATTAAATTTCTAGATAAAACATACTCTTTAAAGCACTGTTAAATTTATAGGAACTGAGAAAATCTCCAAGTCCCTGCCCTTCCACCCAAAATAAGGAAAACAACAACCCAAGCTAAAACCTGAATATGGAGTGGTTAATGGTGAGCAAATGTGGACAGCAGGAATGCCATAAAGGCAAATAATTGCCCAGACCAAATTACTAAACTTTAAGTTTCTGTTGAGAAAAAGGAGCTGAAATTGTGACTCTTGCCTTAAGTCAGAAGAATATAGAACCCTTATATCCTTCAAGGAGAATATCTTCAGTTCAGGTACTTGGGATTCCCACCTACAAAAATCAATATGATATGAGTTCATAAACAAAGATGACCAAAACAGAAGAAATCAGCAGAAATAACAACAATAAGAAGAAAACAAATTAAGAACTACTAAGACGTCACATTTTTTTCATGAAGTATTATTTTAATTTTCAGTTGTTGCATTAAACCACCTCGACATTTCATGGCTTAAAATAACCAATTTCATTTTACTCACAATTTTTGTGGGTCAGGAATTTGGGAAAGTCTCAACAGGCTGGCTCATCTCTGACTCACTAAGTTCAGTGGGGGTTGTTAGGACTGGAAGAGCTACTTCCAAGGTGTCTTCTTTACTAATATGACTGGTATCTCAAGGTCCCTTGATTTCTATCTCTCTCTCTGGCTCCACATGGTGTCCCATCTTCCAAAGTCTTATTACTCTACTTGGGCTTCTCACAGCATGGTGGCTTCAGGATAATCACACTTCTTATATGTAGAGTTGCCAAATAAAAATACAGGACCCACTTAAATTTGAATTTGAGATATTTTTAGCATGAAATACCCCATATATTACTGGGACATACGTATACTAAAAAATATTATCAGCCTTACTTCCACGAGGCAGCAAGCAAGGTTTCTAGGCCAGTTAAGGGCATTGATCTGAATTGAATCAGTGTCATTTCCCCGATAGAATATTAGTTAAAGCAGTCACAGTGTCCACCCATGTTTAAGAGTTAGAGAGATAAACTTACTTCTTGATGAGGTAATAGCAAGGTTACATTGCAGAAAGGCATGTGAAATGGGATATATGGTTGCAGCCATCTTTAGAAAATATATTCTACCAGAAGAATAGGAGTGTGACATCATCAAAATGGCAGAAAAAGACTCTCAAGGGCTTCTCCCCACCCCAGAATCTTTAAGTATAAGCAAGTACTAGCAGAACCATCTTTATCAAAGTGGTGGAAAATAGATAAAGGGT
>PVKH010046457.1:0-10386 GCA_004027955.1 Chaetophractus vellerosus | reverse complement strand
TTCAGTTCGCGGGTGGCTGGCTGCACTCCATTCGCGGGCGACCTGCCCTGCCCGTGGCGGCTTTTGCCCTGTCCGTGGCAGCTTTTTGCCCTGCCCACGGCGGCTCTGGCCCGCCCATGGCGGCTTGCCATTCTCAAGGCGGTCTGCCCGCTAGGAGAGGTCCCCGGGAACCGAACCCGGGGCCTCCCATGTGGTATCCTAGCGCGCTCTTTATCCACTGAGCTATCTAGCCGGGCCCACATTTAAATTTTATTCTTATTTTTTAAAGGATGTACTGGGGATTGAACCCAGAACCTCGTACATGGGAAGCAGGTGCTCAACCACTGAGCTACATCCACTCCCCAATGAGAGTTGGTTTTTTTCGTTTGTTTGTTTTTGTTTGTTTTTAGGAGGTACTAGGGATCGAACCTGGGACCTCATACATGGGAAGTAGGCACTCAACCACTTGAGCTACATACGCTCACTATAGCATTACTTTTTTTATTTTTTAAAATATGGAGCGCTTCACGAGTTTGTGCTTCACGAGTTTGCACGTCATCCTTGCACAGGGGCCATGCTAATCTTCTCTGTATCGTTCCAATTTTAATATATGTGCTGCCGAAGCGAGCATTAGCATTACTTTTGATGTATTTGTATCTTACAACCTGTAAGAAGTAAAAAGCAGAACTATATACAAAAAAATACAACACAATAGTACTGGCATTTCTAATTACCCATGTGGCTACCTTTATCAGAATGTCTTAATCTCTTCCTCATTTTTGAAATACCGTCTTACTGGATATAACTTTTTTGCTTGGCAATCATTTTCTCTCAGTTAAACTGTCTTCTTGCCTCCATGGTTTCTGATGAGAAATCAGCACTTAAATTTATAAGGACTCCCTTGTGCATAACACATTGCTTTTCTCTTTCAGCTTTCAGAACTTTCTCCTTGTCCTTGTCATTTGACAGTTTTACTACTCATATCTAGGTGTGGTTCTCCTTGAGTTTATCCTCTTTGGGTTTCACTGGGTTTCTTGAATGTACAATTCATGTCTTTTGTTAAATTTGTGAAGTTTTATGCCATGATTGCTTTGAATATTCCTTCTGGCCCCTTTTCTTTTTCTTCTCTGTCTGGGATTCCAATAATGCATATACTAATATGTTTAGTGGTGTCCCACAGGTCCCTTAGGCTCGGTTTATTATTTTTTTTGTTATTTTTTATTTCTCCTCAGCATGAATCATTTCAATTGTCTTGTCTTCAAGCTCACTGATTCTTTCTTTTGCCAGTTCCCATCTGTTTTTGAAAAATTCTAGGGAATTTTTCATTTCAGTCATTGTGGTCTTTGAGTTCAGTGTTTACATTTGACTCCTTTTAAAAATTTCTTTCTCTTTATTGAGATTGTCATATTATTTATCCATTTTTTATATCCTTTAGTTCTTTCTCCATGTTTTACTTTATATCTTTGAACAAACTGAAGATCATTTTTAAAAAGTCTTCATCAAGTGTGTCCAAAGTCTGGTCTTCTTTGTTGATGGTTTCTGGATATTTATCTTGTTTCTTTGGATGGGCCATCATTTCCTGTTTCTTTGCCTTGTAATCTTTTGTTGAACACCATACATTTTAATATTTTAAAGTATTAACTCTGGGATTTAATTCTTGAGTTGTCTGTTCTTTACATTTGTATCCTGCTAGTGAAATGACAGATATTTCCTTGAGTGCCAGGGGTTAACAGAAACAAACAATCCAATACGAAAATACCTTTCACTGCCTTTGCAATTTGGCTCTGAATTGGCTGGTGTTCTTCAGAGCTTAGTCCTCCTATCAATAAATTAGTGGGGAGCTGGTGTAGCTCAGTGGTTGAGTACCAGCTTTCCACATATAAGGTTCTGGGTTCAATCCTTGGCCACGGCACCTCAAAAAAAAAAAAAAAAAAAAAGAAATAACAAATAAATTAGCCTCAGGTGAATGTGACATGTAGCACCCTCTCTGTCTTTTCCAAGAAGGAGTATTGTTCTCAGCTTATGCTTGCTCATGGCCTTAGGAATTCCTCCATATACAGAAATTTGAATACCCCTTTTACTCCCTATGAAATAGACTTTCTCCGCTTCCAAGTGCTCTATTGTTTGATTTAAAGCAGATAATCTTTTTTCCATGCCACTTTGACTTAATTGTTTCTTAAACCTCTTTAGTTGTCCACAAACTGCTTCTGCCTGCTGGGCAAGTTCTTGGAGGTTGAGCCAGAGACGAATGTCCTGGTTCAGTCTTTCAGGTTGCCACTTTATAGACTGGCACAGACATGCAGGCACTGCAGTATGCACATAGGAGTTACTCTGCTCCCTCTGGAACAAGGTCAGGGACCTACAATGGGAGTGCAGACTGGTTGTACACTGTAGTAGGGAGGTGTCAGCAAGGGTGCCATGAGCTTCTACCTTTTTTAAAAGCTATGTTTTCTTGATTCAGCACTCACCCAATTAGTACAAAATTTAACTCTTTTCTGAGTTCTGAGGAAGATGGCACTACAAGTTTTTTCTAGTTGTTCAAAGATTCTGTGAGGGAATGCCATCCTGGAACATCTTATGTTGCCATTTTCATTGACTGGAACCATAGTATTAGATTTTAACCCAAAGTATAAAGTAAATATCCATGAGTCCATAATATAAATAAAATATTGAATGAATAAATAAATAAATGGGAGAGAATAAACAAATCCCCATGCAGAAGAATCCAAGTAATTTATGTAGATACTCTGTCATCACAGAGATGGAACATAGCTCCCTCTTTGTTAAGCATAATGACTTCCTTCCAAAGAGTACATACAGATATGGGAAAAAATAGTCACTTTACAGTGGAGAAATCTGATACATGACCTTAGTGAGGCAGTCAAGGTCATGTTGATAGCATGCACCTTTGATATGATGGGATGAGTATGGCACTTTACCTCTGTGGTCTTCCTCCCCAAAACCCATAATCCCAGTCTAACCATGAAAAAAATGCCAGACAAATCCCAATTGAGGGACATTCTACAAAATATCTGCCTGGTTGTCCTCAAACCTGTCAAGGTCATCAAAAACAAGGAAAATCTGAGAAACTGTCCCAGCCAAGAGGAGTGTGTGGCGGTCTGATGACTAAGTGTACTGTGGTATCCTGATGGGCTCCAGGAACAGAAAAAGGACTTTAGGTAAAAACTAAGGAAATCTGACTACTGTGCTAACTTTAGTTAATAATAAGGTATCAATATTGGTTCATTAATTGTGACAAATGTACCATATTGATGCAAGGTATTAATAATAGGGGAAACCGGGTGTGCTGTATATGGGAACTCTGTACTATCTTTGCAATTTTTCTATAAATCTAAAACTATTCTAAAATCAAAGTTTTATTAAAAATATCTCTAGCGTTTAAAAAGGTTGATATTTTGATAGAGAAATTATCATTACTCAAGCCTGTTGGCTCCTGCAGTCACTCTGATGCTCATTTGCAACACTAATAAAGGCTCTTACTAGGCCGAGGTTGTGTGGAAGAGCAAGATACGTTTGGGAAGTTGATTTGTGCAGGGCAATGCTGCTGGGCTGCTGCCCCAGTCATTCCCCCCAATAGTACCTGAGTAAGACACAGGTGTAATCTGCTCCTCCATTCCTGGCCATGGAGATTCAGTCATTCCTAAATGCATATTAAGATGCAGTTTCACAGAAGCAATCCCTCAAGCTTTGTGTGAAGTCTAAAAACATGCTTTCTAAGTACTTCAGAAATAGACCTTAAGATTGCTACCCTCACTTACATATTTTTCCTAATATTTTTGCATGCACTTGCTACTTCACACAATCACCTCTGAAAATTTTGTCCTTTAAACCTTGGATCTAGAAATGTGGCAATGGATCAACATAACTTTCTTTTTTTTTTTTCTTTTTTCTTTCTTTTTTTGTTGTTGTTGTTTTTGTAATTGTCCTCAAGAGTAATAATAAAACGATCTTTGAATTTTTAAAAAATAAAATGCACTAAGTGGCCAACCTATGTGTTTCTTGAGGAAATCCAGAGTCAGGTAGATGAAAACTTCCATCCCTGTCTCAGACCTGAGCTCTTGCCTGGCCCCCATGCCTTGGGTACAATGGATTGTCACTGAAGAAAGTTCTAGGTGAAAATAACAAAAGGAAAAAGAAACATCTCCTGTTCTCTGGCCTTCCTCAAAAGGCTATTAATCTGGGGAGCAGATGTGGCTCAAGCAGCTGAGTGCCTGCTTCCCACATATGAGGTCCTGGGTTCAATCCCCTGCCCCAGTAACCAAAAAGAAAAAAGAAAGGAAAAAAAAAAAAAAGGAAAGAAACTAAGTAAACAGGAAACATTCATGGCATACCATCAGAGAGGTGAAGGTCACCGCCTGGCTTTTGTAGGAAGCTTGCAACAGTTTCAGGTTTCCTTCAGAAAAGTTACTTTATTCTCACAATAATATTCAAGGGAGTTGGTGAAGGATGACGCCCCCCCTCACTTTGCAGAGGAGGCGGCTGAGTTCAGGGAGGGCAGACAACCTGCCCATCCTCCCGCCATCAGATGAGCAGGAGCTCTGTAGTCCAGCATCTCTGTGATGAGCACTGCTCAGTGAGTGCTGGCAGCTTGGAACATAAGGGGTTACCTAGAAAGGCTTCCAAAGACCTCCAAAGCCAGTGGTCAGGCTTTTAGACTGGACAAGTATCCAGATGGATAGCAAATTGATCGTCTTTATCACTAGAGGTCAAAGTTGTTTTGGCAAGTACCCCAGAACCTAGTCAACTGTTTGTGTTTGATGCTAGGAGTTCAAGTGAAATATCCAGAAACTGCCTTGGATCTTGACTACAACAAGGAGACCTCTGGGGGCCTTGAAAACTCATTTTAATTGCAAACCCCAAGAGGTGGAACTAGAACATCAACATTTGGAACACCCCAAGTGAAAAGAATAAATTATTGAAGGCTGGAATTGCAGTTGAAAATACAAATGGCAAGTGTGGTAGTGAGCAAGATGTAATTTTCCTGAAAAGATGCTGTTTTAGTTTCCGTGGCTGCTCAAGCAAATACTATGAAATGGGTTGGCATAAACTATAGAGATTTATTGGCTCGTGGTTTTGAAGCTAGGATAAAGTCCAAATCAAGGCATCATCAAGGCGATGCTTTCTTCCCAAAGGCCGGAGTTCTAGGGGCTGGCTGCTGGTGATTCTTGGTTCCTCTGCACATGGCAATACACAAGGTGGCCTCTTCCTTCTCTTCTGGATTCTGCTTTCTCTCATGGTTGAAGGCAATCTCTCAGTTGAGTGTGGAGGTAACCATTCATAGATGCAATCAACTTACTGATTATTTAAGTCCATGAAATATCATCACAGTAATAATCAGGCCAGTGCTTCCTTGACCAAACAACTGGACACCATAACCTAGCCAAGTGACACATGAAACTTAACCATCACAGTCCACCCCTTATCAACTTGGCACCCATACACAGTTCCTTAAATTATACTTAAGTTCTAAGTAAAAACACTAGCAGTCATATTTTTACCTATACTCAACCGTCCTGTGTACAACTGGAAACACACTAACTCTTTCCCCACAAGAAAGTGCAAGTTCTTGGGTAATATTCACTCTTAAACTTGGTATCTTATAACTTAAATACTATAGCATAAAGCCAATACAACTTATGTTATATGAGAGGGGAATAAGACAGGGAAGAAAAACAACAATATTTGCTTTATACACACACACACACATACATACAAACATACTCATAACAAAACAAGGAAGAAATAGTCATACCAACTCAGATGCCAAGTTCCTCTTTCAGGCATATATGCCAGGGGGCTCTCCCCTAAGGCTACTTATTTCCTGATTCCTTTCCAGCCATGAGAGGAGCTGGTCTTATCCAGGAGTGAGGCAGGGAGAGAAATATTCCTGCTTAGGAGGAAGGGCCTCTTCTGTCTCCTCCCATCACCACCATTAAGGGAAGGAGAACAGAACAGTGAGATTCATTCTTCTGTTCAGGTTATGGGGAGCTAAGGGAAAAAGAAGTGAGAGATAATTTGGAATTATTACTTGTTTTCAGTTTTTTTTTTCTGTTGCACTGTTGTTTCTTTGCCTCTGAATTCAAGAAAAGGAGAATCCCCAAGCAGGATCTACATACCAATGATATTTCTGTGTCATTGCACGCAGTTGGGGCTCAGAGGTGGGACTAGGACAGAGATGCTGTCAAGATTGGCAATGGAGGCTAGAGCTCCACAAGGAAAGTCCTGGAGCAGAGACATCTTGGGTCTGGGTCTTTTGATCTCTAAGGCAGCCCCAAACCTATTCAAGGAGAAATACACCTGCCATTCGGAATATACCAAGGAGGTGGAATTGAAAGGACTGGTGAGTGATTGGAGGAAGGGTGAATGGGAGGAAGAGTAGGGGAGGATTCTGGGCCTCTGGCTCAGGAGCCCTCTCCATCAAGGAAGAGAACCCAGAGAACTCTGTTTAAATGTCCTAAGTCTGAAGCGCCTTTGGTATATCTGAAAAGCAATGGGTCCCTTGTAGAACACCCAATAAATGAGAACGAGGGCTTCCTGTTTCCTGGGGTTGCCCACAGTTCTAGGTGGTCACAGGCAGTCGTGGCCCAGAAAGCACCGTTTTCCTTTTCCATTCTTAGTATTAAAGACCCTTTGATGGTCCAGTGGTCCTTGGGCCAAAAGATGAAAGGAGTTAATGAAAACCCATTCAAACAACTAAAAATACCTCACTTATTTCTTAGCTAGACTGCTTTTCCTTGGAAAAGGCAAGGGAAAAAAAAAAAAAACTCAAGAGCAGAAATCCATGGCAACAAGGAACTTCTGTTTATGGATAACATCCCAGAGAAATTAAGTGTCTGGTTGCTAGTGTGGAAGTGAAAAGTGAATGTGAAGTCATACATATCTATTTACTTTCTTCTGATGAGGCAAAAAGAAAATTCGTACCTGTCCTATGTATTCATGAGAAATAAATTCCTGAGTTTTTGTTTGACAAGGCGTCCCCATATGCTAATTATTTCAGAAGTTTTGGATGAAGCTTATAACATACCACAATGACTTTTGATCTTTTTCTCCAGGATTGCAAACTGGCTTTATATAGCATGGATTACTAAGAAGGGAAGGTAAAATGAAAGGCATGAGTTAGTAGACCTATTAACTAATTTCAAATTAAAATTCCTATCACTTTTTCATTTAAACTGTTTGACTGCCTTCCTTCCTTGATTCTCTTTTTAAAAATTTTAATCTATTTCAAACACAACAGAAGAGTAAAGTGATCAACACTCAATTATCTCTAAATATTTTAAACACACTTATTTCAGAATCTCTTTCAGATTGTTCTATTATTTTCAGTTTTTGGAGTGCCAAGTCTCCTGTTTGTTGCATCTGCTAACTCTACCTCCTGCTGGTTTGAAATTTATTATTGTGACCTCAACTTCAGTTGAGGAGTCTCTTTCTGTGGGAGTCTCATGTGTCTGAGCTGCAAAAGCCACATAACTGGAGCCCCTGCTAGTGGCTCGACACCCCAGCCCAAGACCTTGGAGCTCTCATTTCAGAGCAGGGCTGTGCTCAGGATCCTGGCAAGTGCATCGCTTACTTTCTCTGGATGCCTCACATGGGACTCAGCCAAGTGAGGCTGAACTGACACAGAGACAGACGAGGAAAAAGCTACGAGCAGCCTTGTAATCTGGCATGGGAGGCAACAACACAAGGAGAATGAGCAAGAGCAGGCCAGCCGTGATTAGTTAAAAATGACTATGAAAGTCCAGAAGAGGAAGGTACTGGGGAGGTCAGAAGAACAGGACAGAGGAGGGGAAGAAGGTTCTGGGAATGTGTGCATGGAGGAACCTGGGAGGCAGGCTGGCATCCTCTGCAGGAGGTGGGAGGACGGCTCCTCTGAGGCCCCATCATGTGAAAAGGCCAGCTTCCCAGCGCGGGTCCAGACATTGTCATCTTTTTAGCCCCTTTGTGGTGGGGAAACCTAGGGCTTGGATGCTACGGTTGCTATGCCCACCAATTCCACTGACCCAATGCAATGTCTGAGGAGAGGCCTCAAACTGGAAGACATTTTCTAGCAGTCCAAGAAAACTCATGGATCACAGCCAAGGAGAAGCAGTCAAGACCAGCCAAGCCAGGGTCTCCATGCCTTCTCTGCTCAGCAAGCACTACCCCTCAAGGACACTTCTGTCCCTAAACCTTCCGGGGTCATTTAGATGAAATGAGAGGTCATATTTAAAGGGATGGGATCAGAGAAGGAAAGGGGAGCAAAATCCCAAAAACAGGAACAGAAGTGGGGTGGCACAGAGCCACGTGAGCCCCGTTACCCAAAAAGGACTCTGCCTGCACCAAAAAGCAGGGGTCCTTGCAGGCATCTGTGAACCACAACCGGGTAACTAGAGATGCATCCCTGACAGGTATGTACCCAACCCAGATTTGGGGATGCAAGGAGGGATTTTTTTTAGCTTTCCAGCTCTGAGTCCTCTGATTCTAATCAGCTTTCCAGATACTGAACATGCTCAAGGCAAGTGCACAACACATATCCGTGAATAAATGTGGCCTGCACCTGGTTACTCACCAGGTTTCTAACAAACATGTGCCCACTGTTCACTCAATTATTCAACAAGCATTTGTAGAGTGTCTTCCAAGTGGCAGGCAAGGCTCTAAATGTAAGGGGTCCATGTGAATGAGACAGACCGGGCCACACATCTGTTCTCATGAGGTGTACATTTAGGTAGTGAGAGACAATAAAACAACAAGCAAATAAGCAAGATAATTTCACAGGACAATGAAGGCTATAAAGGAAATAAGTATTAGTGACATACAAAAGCAACATGAGGTGGAGGTTAGAGTTGGTGATCAAGAAAAGTGCCTCTCAGGGGGTGATTCTGAGCTGAGATCTGAAAGACAAGGAGAAGCCAGCCAGGAAGACCAGAGGGGAAACAGTTCCAGACAGAGAAACATCCAGTGCAAAGGTCCTGAGGCAAGAAAGGGCTTGAAGAGGCCAGGGAAGAGCCTTTGGGGAAGGAAGAGAGAGGAGCAGGAAAGGTGGAGAAGAGAGGCAGGGCAATGTCAAACAGACCTTGGGCCACAATTAGAGCAGAAATTTATTCTGAGTGCAAGGGGAAACCATTAGAGCGTTTTAAGTTGGGGAGTGATATGATACAATTCACCTTTTAAAATGTTCCTTCACCTAAACAAATAGAAAGACATGGACTGGAAGCCTTAATATTGTTATAAGTGTCAATACTTCCCAAGTTGATCTACAGATTCAAAGCAATCCCTATCAAAATCCTAGCTGAATTCTTTGAGGAAATTGACAAGCTGATTCTAAAATTCTTATGTAAATTCAAGGGACACAGAAGAGCTAAAACAATCTTGAAAAAGAAGAACTGAAATCACAATTCTTACAACTTACTATGGAGCTATGGTAATCAAGACAGTGTGTGACTGGGTATAAGGATAAATAGAGATGTATGGCATAGAATTGAAAGTCCAGAAATAGACGATCACATTTACAATCAATAAATCTTCAACAAGGAGGCTAAGAAAGCTCATGGGAGAAACAATAGTCTTTTCAACTAATGGTACTGGGACAACTGGATATCCAAATGCAAAAGAATAAAGTTGAACTCCCTACTTTACTCCATATTCAAAAATTAATACAAAAGGGATCAAAGACAAATATAAAAGTTGAAACTCTAAAACCCTCAGAAGAAAACATTACCTTTAATCTTCCTGACTTTGAATAAAGCAATGGTTTCTTAAATAAACAGTCAAAGAAAAAAATAGATAAACTGCACTTCTTCCCAATTTAAAATTTTGTGCTTCAAAGAACACTATCAAGAAAATGAAAAGACAACAACGAACAGGATAGGGGAAAATATTTACAAATCACATGATAAGGGACTTGAATCTAGAAAATAGAACTCTTATAACTCAACAATATATAGACCAATACCCAATTTAAAAATGGCTAAAGGATCTGAATAGATATTTCTCCAGAGAAGACATACAAATGACCACTAGGCACATAAAAAGATGTTCAACATCATTAGTCATTGGGGAAAACAAATCAAAACCACAATGACATACTATTTCACACCTCCTAGAATGGCTATAAACAAAAAGACAGATAATAACAAGTGTTGACAAGGATATGGAGAAATTGGAACCCTCTGTCTTAGTTTCCTAGCTGCTAAAACAAATGGGTTAACTTAATAGCAGGAATTTATTGGCTCATGGTTTCAGAGGCTATAAGGCCTGCTTCCGGGCCGGCTCGATAGCCCAGTGGATAGGGCACCGGCATACCACATGGGAGGCCCTGGGTTCGATTCCCGGGGACCTCTCCTAGCGGGCAGACCGCCTTGAGAATGGCAAGCTGCCATGGGCGGGCCGGAGCTGCCGTGGGCAGGG
>PVKH010046456.1:0-10394 GCA_004027955.1 Chaetophractus vellerosus | reverse complement strand
AATTATGAATTCCAAAAATATAAATTAGATTATGTTTGTAAGCTCATCTGTTCATCTGGGCATGATTAAGTTATGAGTAGGGCGTTAATTGCCACGTCAGTGAGATGTTGAGCCCCACCCCTCAGTGGGGGTGGTCTCAAGTAGAAGCAGAGATTAGAGAGAAGCAGAGAGGAGATTTGGAGAAGGAGATTTAAAAAAAAGCAGGTCTGATGCTGGAGTGAGCCGTTCGCCTGATAGCCTACAGCTGGCCTTGTGGAGAGACACAAAGCATAGAAAGCCTCATCGTCTACAGCTGTACTCGTGAAGGAAACAGAAGCTAAGCCCGGAGAGAAACGCAGCCCCAGGAACAGAGGAACCTGGAAGCCTGAACCCTGGAGACGTCGGCAGACATCTTCCCCCAACACGTGGACTCTGGTATGGGAAGAAATTTATGCTTTGTGGCCTGGTAACTGTAAGCTTCTACCCCAAATAAATACCCTTTATAAAGACCGACCAATCTTTGGTATATTTCAAAAGGCATGCCTGTGACTGACCAAAACAGTGATGAATGGTACAATCCAAGAAATCAAAAAGGCACTGAAAACACATAACAGTAGATTTGAAAAGGTGGAAGAAAGAATTAGTGAGGTGGAAGATGGTACACCTGAAATCAAACAGATAAATAAAAAGAAAAAATCCAGCAGGGACAAAGGGATTTGAATGACAGCACAAAACATACAAACATATGCATTATAGGCATCCAAGAGGGAGAAGAGAAGATCAAAGGGACAGAAGGAGTGTTGGAGGAAATAATGGCTGAAAACTTCTCAACCCTATTGAGGGAGATGGATGTACAAGCCCAGGAAACACACTGCACCCCATAAAGTATAAATCCCAACAGGCCTACTCTAAGACATATACTCCTCAAACTGTCCATTGCTCAAGACAAAGAGAAAATACTGAAAGCAGCAAAATAAAAGAGAACCGTCATAAAAAAGGGAAGCTCAAAAAGATTAAATGCTTATTTCTCATCTGAAACCATGGAGGCAACAAGGTAGTGGTATGACATTGTTAAGGAACTAAAAGAAAAAAACTTCCAGCTAATAATTCTCTATCCAACAAAGCTGGCATTCAAAAATGATGGAGCATTCAAAATATTCACAAATAAACAGAAATTAAGAGAGTATGCCAATAAGAAACCTGCCTTTCAATAAATACTAAATGGAGTTCTGCAGGTTGAAAGGTGAAAACAGGAGAGAAAGAGTTGGAGGAGAGTGTGAGAACAACTAAAAAGACAAAAAGATAAATAAATACATAAAATCATGCAGAAAATATAGAGTTCCTATATACAGCCCCTACCCATACACAGTTTTCCCTATTATTACATTTTGCATTAGTATGGTGCCTTGTTACAATTCAGGAAACAATATTACTGTAAATATACTATAAGTTGTAGTCCACAGTATACATTAGGGTTCACTGTTTGTGTTGTACAGTTCCATGGGTTTTTAAAAAATTTATATATATATATATCTGTTTGAGTCCCTGCTTTCAATTCTTTTTGATACCTACATATAAGTGCATTGCCAGGTCATATGATAATTCTATGTTTAATTTTCTGAGGACCCATCAAACTGTTTTCCACAGCATCTGCACCATTTTACATTCCCACTAACAATGAATGAGTGTCCCTATTTCTTCAAATTCTCTCCAACAATCTATATTTTCTGTTTGTTTAAAAATATTAGCAATCCTAGTAGGTGTGAAATCATATCTCATTGTGGTTTTGATTGACATTTCCCTAATAGCTAGTGATGTTGAACATCTTTTCATGTACTCATTGGTCTTATTTTTTCATTTGAAAAATTTATTGAAGTATATCATTCATATATGAACACGCATAAGCAATTAAGAGTATAGTAAAAGTTATGAACTTACAAAACAAACATGCATAACATCATACAAGGATCCCATACATCACCCCACCAGAAATACCTTGCATTGTTCTGAAACATTTATAACAAATTATGAAAGAGGATCTTCAATGTATTACTACCAATTATAGTCCATATTTTACATTTGGTGTATTTTTTCCCCAACCTACCCTATTATTTTTTGTTCTCAAACTATATTATTTATTTAAAGTGTACAATCAATGATATTTCTTCACAAAGTCCTTTAAGGGGCTAAAATGTTTAATTTGAAAAATGTTTAGAAGGGTGTAATTTTGAGGAAGTCACATTTAAGTATTTTTTCCTTTTTTTGCTCATGCTTTGGATATAAGGTTTAAGAGATGCCCGCCTACTACAAGGCCTTGTAGATGTTTCCTTATGTTGTCTTCTAGGAGTTTTATGGTTCTTGCTTTATGTTAGGTCTTTGATCCACTTTGAGCTTATTATTCTATAGGGAGTGAGCTAGGGATCCTCTTTCTTTCCCAGCATGATTTTTTGAAGAGACTGTTCTGTCCTAGAAAAGTGGATGTGGTAGGCTTATCAAAAATCAGTTGAAGCTCTATTCATGTAGAGGAACCTGCACCAAATCTCAGTGCTATTTCCATCCTCTTCCATTTATCAGCAAGCTCTGTTCTTTCCATTTCTCAATAAATTCTTTTTACTGGCCTAAATTTTAAAAAATCAGTTGACCATAAAGGTGAGGGTCTCTTTCTGAACTCTCAATTTGATTACATTGATCAATGTGTCTATCTTTATGCCAATACCATGCAGTTTTTTAAATATACTTTTTTATTTTTATTTTTTTAAAGAAACAGATTACATAAATCTTACATAAAAAGTATAGGGGATTCCCATATGTCCTGCTCCCTAGCCCTCCCACATTTTCCCACATCAGCAACATCCTTCATTTTTGTGGTACATTTGTCACAGTTGATGACACATCTTGGAGCATTGCCACTAAGTGATGATTATAGTTTACATTGTAGTTTACACTCTCTCCTGCACATTTTTGCAAGTTATTACATGATATACAATGGCCTGTATGTGTCATTGAAATGTCATTCAGGATAATTCCCAAGTCCCAAAAATGCCCTCAAATTACATCTATTTTCCCTCTCCCTCCCCTCAGAACCTCCAGTGGCCACTGCCTCCACATCCATGATAAAAGTTCTTCCATTGCTAGGATCACAAGTCTACAATAGAAGAACTATAAGTTGACTCTAGTCCATCATCCTTTCCCCAATCCTGATGATTCTGTGATGGTGATGCCCACTCCACCTCTAATCAAGAGGGGAATACCATGCGGTTTTGACCACTGCAGCTATAGAATATACTTGAAGGTCATGAAACATGAGTTCTCTGACTTCACTTTTCTTATTTATGATGTTTGTGACTATCTGGGACCCTTTTCCCTTCCAAATAAATTTGGCAATTGACTTTTCTACTTCTGTAAATTAGGCTGTTGGAATTTTTAATCTATAAGTCAATTTGGGTACAATTGACATCTTCACAATGTTTAGCCTTCCAATCCATGAATACAAACCATCCTTCCATTTATTTGTCTTCTTTTATTTCTTTTAACAGTTTTGTAGTTTTCTGAATAGATCCTTTACATTCCTCATTAAATTAATGCCTAGATATTTGAGTCCTTTTTTCCTTTTTTTTTTTTTTTTTTTTGAGATACCGGAGCCAGGGATTGAACCCAGGACCTCTTATGTGCAAATCCAGCACTCCACATTTGAGTCTTTTTGTTGCTATTGTAAATGTAATTTTTTTCTTTTTTTCCTTCTCAGCTTGCTCATTTACTAGTTTATAGAATTATTACTTGATTTTGATTGTTCTTTACTTTTCTTTACTGCTCAATTTTTCATATTGATCTTGTATCCTGCCACTTTACTGAACTCGTTTATTAGCTCAATTAGCTTTTTTATAGATATTTCAGGATTTTCTAAATATAACATCATGTTATCTATGAATAGTGAGAGTTTTACTTCCTCTTTTCCAATTTTCATGTCCTTATTTTTTTTCTTGCCTAATTGCTCTTGTTAGAACTTCTAGCTCAATGTTGAATAATGGTGGTGACAGTGGCCATCCTTCTCTCATTCCTGATCTTAGAAGGAAAGCTTCAGTATCTTTCTATTGAGCAAGATGTTGCCTGCAGGATTTTCATATATGCCTTTTATTGTGTTGGGGAACTTTTTTTCTATACCTGTCTTTGGAAGCATTTTTGTCAAGAAAGGATGCTGGATTTTGTCAAATGCCTTTTCTACATCAAGATGATCATGTGTTTTTTTCCCTTTGATTTGTTAATGTGGTGTATTACATTAATTGATCTTTTATGTTGAACCACCCTTGCATACCAGGAATTAAACTCACTTAATCATGGTTTGTAATTCTTTTATTATGTTGTTGGATTTGGTTTGCAAGTATTTTGTTGAGAATTTTTGCATGTATATTCAATAGAGCGATTGACTTGTAATTTTCTTTTCTCATAGCATCTTTATCTGGCTTTGGTATTAGGGTGATGTTAGCATCATAAAATGTGTTGGGTAATTTTCCCCTCTTTTCAATTTTTTGGAAGAGTTTAAACAGGATTGGTATTAATTATTCTGAAAATGTTTGGTAGAATTCACCTGTGAAGCCATCTAGTCCTGGACTTTCCTTTGTTGGGAGATTTGTTGATGACTGATTAAATCTTTGTGATTGGTTTGTTGAGTTCTTTATTTCTTATAGAGTCAATATAGGTGGTTTTTACATTTCTAGGCATGTGTCCATTTCATCTAGATTGTCTAAAATGTTGGCATACAATATCTCATAATATCCTCTAATGATCCTTTACATATCTGTGGACTCAGTTGTAATGTCTCCCCTTTCATTCCTGATTTAATTTAATTGAACTTTCTCTCTCTCTCTCTCTCTCTCTCTCTCTCTCTCTCTCTCTCTCATTAGTCTAGCTAAAGTCTTGTCAATTATATCGATCTTCTCAAAGAACCAGCTTTTGGATTTTTAAAAAAATTTCTCTATTGCTTTTTGTTCTCAATCTCATTTATGTCTGCTCTAATCTTTGTTATTTCTTTCCTTCTGTTTGTTTTGGGATTGGTTTGATGTTCTTTTTCTAGTTTTTCCAGTGGTTTCGTTACATACTTGATTTTACCTCTTTCATCTTTTCTAATATATGCATTTAGGACTTTAATTTTCCATCTCATCACTGCCTTCACTGTATTGCATAAGTTTTGATAAGTTGTGATTTCACTTTCATTTGTCTAGATATATATACTAATTTCTTTTGCAATTTCTTCTATGACCCACTGATTGTGTAGTAGTGTTTTGTTTAGCTTCCATATATTTACAAAATTTCCCCTTCTCTGCCTATTATTGATTTCCAGCTTCATTCCATTATCATCAGAGAATGTGCTGTGTATAATTTCAATCTTCTTAAATATATCAAGAGCTGTTTTGTGGCCCAGCATGTGGTGTATCCTGGAGAAAGATCTATGAGCACTTGAGAAAATGTTTAACGTGTTGATTTGGGGTGCAATGTTCCATATATGATTGTCAGGTCAGGCTCATTGATCATATTGTTCAAATTCCCTGTTTCCTTGTTGATCTTCTGTCTAGGTTTTCTATCTATTGATGTGAGTGTTGTGTTGAAGTCTTCAACTGTTACTGTAGAGGCCTCTATTTCTTCTTTCTGTTTTGCCAGAGTTTGTCTCATGTATTTTGGGTCACCCTGGTTAAGTGTATAGATATTTATTTCCATTACTCCTTCCTGGTAGATCGTCGCTTTTATTAATATGCAATGGCCTGCTTCACTTATCACTTTTTTTTTGCATTTACGCTGTTTTGTCCAACACCAGTATAGCTACTCTTGCTCTCTTTTGCTTACTATTTGCATGAAATATCTTTTAAATAGGCTTTCACTCTCAGTCTTTTTGCATCATTGAGTCTAAGGTGAGGCTCCTTCTGACAACATAGGGATGGCTTATGTTTTCTTACCCATTCTGCCAGCCTATATCTTTTGATTGGGGAGTTTAACCCATTAACATTCAATGCCATTATTGTAAAGGCATCACTTACTTCATTCATTATATCCTTTGGCTTTCATATTTCATATCTTATTTTTGTCTATATTTTTACCTTTTTTTTTTACTTTTTCTGAGAGTCTTCACTTCTACAGTCTCCTCCGAGTATCTCTCTTCTCTCTTCTTTTCTGATGGCAGAAGTCCCTTTAGTGTTTCCAGTAGAGCTGGATTCTTGTTTATGAACTCTCCTAATTTCTGTTTATGACTATTATAAACCCAGTGTCATATTTGAAAGACAGTTTTGCTGGGTAAAGAATTCTTGCCTGGCAGTTTTGCTCTTTCAGTACCTTAATTTTTATCATACCACTGCCTTCTCACTTCCATGGTTTCTGAAGAGAAATCTGCACTAAGTCTTATTGGATGCCCCATGCACTTAATGTTTTGCTTCTCCCTTCTTGCTCTCAGAATTTTTCTTTATCTTTGGCATTTGGCATTCTGAATATTATGTGTCTTTGAGTAGGCCTTTAGATTTATTCCAATTGGAGTATGCAGTGTTTCCTGGACATGTATATTTATGTCTTTCATGAAAGTTGGGAAATTTTCAGCCATTATTTGTCAAACACTCTTTCTGCCACTTTCCCCCTCTTTTCTTCTTCTGGAATCCCATAACATGTATGTCAGTGCACTTCATGCTATCATTCAAACCTCTGAGCCCATGGTCAATTTTTTTTCCATCATTTTATCTCTCTGTTATTTTCTTTTTTCATTTACAGCTGTTCTATCCTCTATGTCACTGATTCTTTATTCCATGATTTCAAATCTGCTGTTGTGTGCCTTTATTTTTCTTTTGATTTTTTCTTTTTCCTTCATTTTCTATTGTGTCTTTCATCTCACTTATTATGTCTTTCATTTCTATAAGCACTGTGCGATATCCATCCAAAGTTTCAAATTTTTCTTTGTGTCACCTAGTTTCTTCTTAATTCTTTATTTAAACAAATCGATTTTATTGATACATATTAATAAAGCTTACAATTCATACAAAGTTTACAATAGGTAGTATTTGGTATAATCACATAGTGTTGCATTCATCGCTTATATCATTTTTAAAACATTTTCATTATTTCAATAATAATAAGAAACAAAAACAGACAAACAAGAAAATTCTTCACTTCTCAATCTTTCTATGCTTCCTGTGCTGTACATAGCTGCTATTTCAGGCTATTCTTGCACCATTACTTCTTTATTTATTCACATAGCATATAATCTATCCAAAGTATATAATAAATGACTTTTAGTATAATCACAATGTTGTGCATTCATCATCACAGAAAATTGTAAAATTGTTTCATTATTCCAAAAAGAAAAACTCTATATAACTTAGCAGTCCTTCCATAGCCCTACATAACCACAAATCTGATGTTATTTCTATAAGTTGATTTATATTTACATTTTATATAAATAGGATCATAAAATACGTAGTTGTGTCTAGTTTCTTACACTTAGCATATATTGTCTGATTTTTACATCTTGTTGTATTAACATACATTTATTCAGTTTTAAAGATTATATATGCAATTTTACCCATATTCATATTTCAAATGTGGCTTTACTATGCTATACAGTTCCATTTTGCTTTTTAGGTTTCATTTTAGTAATATACATGACCTGAGACTTTCCTTTTAAACCACTTTCATACCCACTGCTAGTTACAAATACTATGTTGGACTCTCACCTTTTCTAGTGTTTTCCAAAGATTAACACATATCCTTTTTACCAATTCTGCACAAGTTAACCCTCAGCTTTCCAATCTCTAACCTCATTCTATATTCTGGTGACCCATATTCAAGTTATGAACTTCATGAGATTGTACAATATATTTAGTTCATATTAGCACAATTATATAGTATTTTTCCTTCTGTGTCTGGCTTGCTTCAGTCAAAATAATGTCCTCCAGTTTCACCCATATGTTGTCACATGCTTTATGACTTCAATTCTTCTTACAGCTGCATAATATTCCATCATGTGAATACACCAAATTTTGTTTATCCATTCAACATTTGATGAGCATCTGGGTTGTTTCAATCTTTTGGCAATGGTGAGTAATGCCGCTCTGAACATCAGTTTGCAGATGTCTCTTCATGTCACTGAATTCAGTTCTTCTGCATATATACCCCTAGTATTATTGCCAGATCACATGACAAATGTATATTCAACTTCTTTAGGAACTGCCAAACAGTCCTCCACAGTGAGTATACCATTCTACATTGCTACCAACAGTGAAGAAATGTTCCAATCACTCCACATCCTCTGCAACACTTGTAGTTCTGTCTTTTTAATAATGGTCATTCTGGTAAGTGTGAAATGATGTCTCATTGTAGTTTTGATTTGCATTTTCCTAATCACTAGGAAATGTTAAACATTTTATGCGTCCTTTTACAAGTTGTGTTGTTTCTTTGGACAAATGTCTATTCAAGTCTATTGCCCATTTTTAAATCAGGTCATTTGCCTTTTGATTGTTGAATTGTAAAATATCTTTATATATCATGGATGTTAAATATTTCTTAGATATGTGATTTCCAAATATTTTCTCCCATTGAGTCCCATTGAGTCAACTGCCTTTTGACATAGTCCTGTGAGTTGCAAAAGTGTTTAATTTTGAGGAAGTCCCATGTTTTGGTCAGCCAAAGGTGTGCCCTTTGAAATATACCAAAGATTGGTCAGTCTTTATAAGGGGTATTTATTTGGGGTAGAATCTTACAGTTACCAGGCCACAAAGCTTAATTTTTTTCCCATACCAAAGTCCACGTGTTGGAGCAAGATGGCTGCCGATGTCTCCAGGGTTCAGGCTTCCGGGTTCCTCTGTTCCCGGGGCTACGTTTCTCTCCGGGCTTAGCTTCCGTTTCCTTCACGAGTTCAGCTGTAGACAATGAGGCTTTTTATGCTTTGCGTCTCTCCACAAGGCCAGCTGTAGACTATCGGGCGAATGGCTCACTCCAGCATCAGAACTGCTTTTCAAATCTCCTTCTCCAAATCTCCGCTTCTCTAAAAATCTCTGCTTCTCTCAATCTGCTGCCTAGCCTTTATACTTGAGACCACACCCACCGAGGGGTGGGGCCCAGTTAATGCCCTTATCACAACTCAATCATGCCCAGATGAACAGATTAGCTTACAAGAACAATCCAATCTATATTTTTGGAATTCATAATTAAATCAAACTCAAACCATTACATCCCATTTCTCTATTTTATTGTTGTTGTTGTTGTTGTTGTTGCATGTGCTTTGGGTGTAAGGTCCAAGAAACTACCACCTACTTTAAGACGTTTCCCTATATTTTTGTCGAGTAGTTTCATGGTCCTGGCTTTTATATTTAGGTATTTGATGGATTTTGACTTGGTTCTTGTAAAGGGAGTGAGATAGGGGTCCTCTTTCATTCTTTAGTTATTGATATCTAGTTTTCCCTGCACCATTTGTTGAAAAGACTGTTTTGTCCTGCTAACCTGGACTTTGTAGGTTTGCCTAAAACCAGTCAGCTATAGAGGTGAGGGTTTATTTCTGGACTCTCAATTTTGTTCCACTGATTGGTGAGCCAATACCATGATGTTTTAAGCACTGTAGCTTTGTAATATATTTCAAGGTCAGGCAGTGAAATTCTTACCATATAGCTCTTCATTTTTTAATGCTTTTGGCTTTGGTTTCGGGTGCACTTTCCCTTCCAAGTGAATTTGGTAACTGACTTTTCTATTTCTGTAAATAGGGTGCTGGAATTTTTATTAGTAGTGCATTGACTCAATAAATCAGTTTGGCTAGGATTGACATCTTCATAATATTTAGTTTTCCAATCCATGAACACACATTGATATCTTTTAACATTGTTTGGTAGTTTTCTTCATATAGGTCCTGTACTTCTTCAGTTAAATTTATTCCAAAGTATTTAAGTATTTATGTGGCTATTATAAATGGAATCTTTCCCCTTATTTCCTCCTCAGATTATTAAATACTAGTGTACAGAAACATTACTGATTTTTGTGTGTTGATCTTATATCTTTCCACTTTGCTGAACTCATTTATTTGTTCAAGTAGCTTTGTTGCAGACATTTCAGAAGTTTCTAAATACAGGATCATATCAGCAAATAGTAAGAGTTTTATTTCCTCTTTTCCCATTTGGATGCCTTTTTTTCCTTTTCTAATTGCTCCAGCTAGAACTTGAGCACAATGTTGAATAACAATGGTTACAGTGGGCTTCTTTGTATGCTGCTGATCTTAGAAGGAAAGCTTTCAACCTTTCCCCATGAAATACAATGTTGACTGTGGGTTTTTCATGTATGCCTTTTATCATAAGAGGCATTTTTTTTCTGTTCTTATCTTTTGAAGTTATTTTATCAAGAAGTGATGCTGGATTTTGTTGAATGCCTTTTCTACATCAATTGAGGTGATCATGTCA
>PVKH010046455.1:0-10395 GCA_004027955.1 Chaetophractus vellerosus | reverse complement strand
ATTATTTGAAATTTAAGATCATTTTTTATTAAGAAATGTGATAGACAAATTAATGAAACTGCAACATTGAATAACTGCAAAAAATGTAGAAAACAGCTTCTGAGTTTCATTTCCAGTTCAGAGGCAAATGCTATGTATACATATATGCATGTATATTTACATTTATATTCATAGTACTGTGATGAATTCTGGAGACGCGCTGATTTGGTGGGGATATACTTCTGCGGTGACTGATGGAGCGGCTTATGGAAGATTCAGCCGTGGAAAAGGCGAACATGTTTCAGAAAGTCACCAAAGGTAACTATCAACTGAGTTCAAGTTCCCTCTGAGATAGACCGGGCACAAAAGGTGTAAAACTGTAGTAGGTATTATTTACCCAGAACCCTAAATTGTTCAATTCTTCTTTTCTTACATGAATATTTTTGAAAATGATTGTCAGAAAAATTTGAGAAATCACAGGGCAATAAATTGAAAGTCTTAATATTGTAAAGATGCTAATTCACCTCTGATTTATAGTTTTAATGCAATCCCTATCAAAATTCCAATAGGAACTTGGCTTCAAGCCAATATATTTTAATAGAAACAGGGTTTATGTTCACATGTTAAAAAATAAAAGCAAACAGAAAGAACATATAAAAGAATGATTTGCAGATGAAGAGTATTTGCATCACTAAGAGGAAGGAAAGAACAAGGCAGACCCTACCATTCTCCAGCTTACTGCTTCTCCACAGCATGAGAAGTTGCAACGAGTAGAGTCTTACTGTCTCTTGAGTTGAGGAAACACAGGCTGGGGTTCAGGGAGCCCAGGCTAGCTAGAATTTGCAGGGTAGTTTACCAGAGAGGAAAGATCTACACAGACAAAGAAACAGGCAGGGTGGGGAGGGGTGGAACTCTCTGGAAATCAGCAGAGGGCCTTTCAGGATTTGGCTGAGGATGGCTCTACACACACTTGAGAGGAAAATATCCTAGGCTGGGAGAATAACCGCTGAAAGGCAGTAGGCCAAATAATTCTCAGGGAACACACGGGGCTAAAGTCTCTCTTTGTTCCCACCACTATAGAAAGAATTCATAATACTTGAAACATTATGTAGAATCCTAGGAAGAATGCTACTTTAGAACTGGTGCTAAATTAGCTTTGGACCAATAATTTCTCTAGATCTGCCAAAACAAATCTGAAAAGCAAACTTTGAAAGCATCCAATTGATTTCAAGCAGTTTAACTCCTTGTCTGAACAAAATTTAACAATAATATAAACTAGAGAAAGATATTAATCAAATGAAGGGGGAACCTCTCAATTAGAAACGGAGTGGCATCACCATCCCGTCATCCTCAATATTGGGGAGTGAACAATGGATTTATTATTAATCTAGTATAATAATAGAATAACAATGGACTTATTATTATTCTACTATAGACTTATTATTTTTCTAGCAATAGAAGAACTCTTAGCATTGATGTAAAGGCAGTGGTTCAATCCCTGGTACCTCCTTAAAAAAAAAAAAGAAGGAATTTAGGAGGAAGGAAAATAAAGAACAGATTGGAAGGTATGAAATAGAAAACAAGGAAATCTATTGAGTGAAACAAAGAAATAAAAAGTAAATAAGTTGGTTCTTTGAAGAGAATAAAACAAATAAACATTTATCTAGACTGGCCAAGAAAATTGAGAGAAGATGAAAATCACCGAATTCACCAATGAAAGATATATCCTCTCTACAGAGGTTACAGACAGTAACAGATTTATGAGAGGATATTATAGAAAACTTATACCTACAATAAGACAACTAATATAAAACGGAAAAAGCATTCCTATAGAGAAACAAATTACCAACTGACTCGTGAAGAAATGAAACTTCTGAAAAGATATATGCCAAGAAATTGAATCGGTAATCTAAATTCTTCCCATAAAAGAAAATATAGGTCTGCATGTGTTCATTGGTGAATCCTAGCAAACATTAATGGAGAAATAAAACCAAGCAAACACAAACTCAGGAAAAAGAGAGGAATAAGGGACACCTCCCTGCTCATTTAAGATTTCAGTGTTAAATCTGACACCATTTCCAAACAGAGGCTTCATGAGAAATAAAATCTACACACCAAGGTTCCTAATGAACTTGGATGCAAAATTCTTTAAATTATTTTAGCAAACTGAATCAAGCAACATATTAAAAGGATTATATACCAAGATCAAAGGGTTTTATTCAAGGAGTGCAAGATTGGATTCATATCTGAAAATTAATTAATGTAATAAACAAAATAAGTAGAAGAAAGGACAAAAACTCTATGACCTTCAGAACAGATTCAGAAAAGGCATTTGACAGTACGCACTACCCGTTTATGGTAACTCCTCTCAACAATCTAGGAATAGAGGTAAACTTTCCTAACCAGATATAAGGGCATCTGCATCATAACGTCATACTTCATTGTGAAAGACTATTCTTTCTCATTAATATTGATAATAAAGTAAAAATATCCAGCTATCACTTCTATTCAACTGTACTGGTGATTCCTGTTAAGACATACGGATAAAGGATGAAGCAAAACTGTCTTTACCTAAATATAACAAGGTCTTATGTGTGGAAAATCCTAAGGAATCTACAAAAACATTGCCAGAACAAATAAGTAAGTTCTGCAAGCTTACAGGATATATGGTCCATTTTACATCTATATGTGAGCAAAGAACAATTGGACAGTCATTTTAAATGCCATTTTTGATAGCACAAAAACTATTAAATATAAAGGCTAATATTTAAAAAATATGTTTATGATCTATCAAATGAAACTACAAAATATCGTCGAGAGAAATTGAAGGAAGAATAAAAAAATGGAGAGAGAAATTTTGTTCATTGATCAGAAGACAATATCATTAGACTGTCAATATTCTCTCAATTTAATCAATGGATTCAAAGCAAACCCAATCCGATTCTAAATGTTCTGTGAAAATTTAATGACTATAGAACAGAAAAAAACTCTTTTGAAAAAGAGCTAATAATTTAAAGGGCATATCTAACCTTACTTTATTACTCATCATAGAGTTATAGTTATCAAGACCGAGTGATAATGTCATAAGGATAGAAGATCACTGAAAGAGAATAGAAGGACTAAACAAGATTCACACATTTGTTGTCACTTCTCATATTCAACCAGGTGCCTGCAGCAGAGTGTAAACCGAAGGGAAAGGCACAGAGAACTTTCTGGGGAGGTGGGCTTATTTTCTACCATGAGTGCTGGTGGCTCTATCACAGCATTTGTTAATTAGAACTTGTGAACTCTACAATGAAAATAATTTAATTAATTGTATACCATCTATACTTCAATAGAGCTGATTTGAAGATCACAACAGGATTATCTTTGAGGACTTGACAACTTATTTAAAAATGTAGGGGAGTGGATGTGGGGTTCCCGCCTCCCACATGGGAGGTCCCAGGTTCAGTTCCTGGTACCTCCTCAAAAAAAAAAAAACAACAAAACACAACAACAAACAACAAACAAGACAAAAAAAGCTAACTCAGGGGAGCCGCTGTGGCTCAGTGGTTGAGCGTCAGCTTCCCACATATGGTCCCGGGTTCAATACCCAGCTCCTGGTACCTCAAAAAAAAAAAACGCATTTGAAAATGCAAAGACCCAAGAATAGTCAAGACTGTCCTGAAGAAGAACAAACTCAGAGGATTCCTACTATCAGACATTAAGAGTTACTTATGCTCTACTAATTAAGAAATTGTATTTATTGCCATAAAACAGGTCTGAAAACTGCTTATCTGCAAGTTACCCAAAGATGGCCTAGCTTACCAGTTAGGAATGGATTATCCTTTCAATAAATAGAGCTTGGATATGTATGAGGAAAAGACTAAACAAAGAATCGGTTTACCCATATCTCACACCATATAACAAATTCCTGGTAGATGATAAATATGTGGAAAATAAAACATCACATCTTTAGCAGACTGTACACTTGAAGATAATGCAATTAAGAGGACAGTAAAGTAGGACTACAGTTCATTATGGTAGCTTTCCTGTTCTTTTTTTAATTGTTCCCTCACAGAGCGTCACACTGGTGTATGTTCTGAGGAACATACGTAGCTGCTGTGGGCTCAAAGTACTTTCATGTGAGCCAGAAGCGTCAAGTGTGCTGACCAAACTCTGACAAACTGCAAACACTTGTTTACAGGAGCGGGACCGTGATTCCTGAGACAAGGGTCTTCCACTCTTTCCTGACGTTTCGCCACTTCAGCACGGTGAGTTTCAGGCTGTGTGGCTTTAGAACGTGTGCGTGCGCATGGTTAGGGATCGCTTTTCAGATCGCCTTCAGACCACTTCAGATGAACGTTCTTCACAGCAATTAGCAAGAAGAGACAACGTTTTGTTATTTAATGAGTACATGAAATTAAACAGATATGATTATTTTAGGCTAATTTTCCTTCATAATTTTGGAAAAATAGTGCATTTTCTGTACTATTAATTAAATGAAGAAGAAAAATTATTTTTATGTTAATAAACATGTAACTTCAAAATTCATTCTGAAGTTAAAATGCTGGATATTAAAAACTGACTATGGAAAACGCAGTATCTAGGCAGTTCTTTAGCATAGACACAAAGGTCTATAGAATTGCCCTTGTTACAAGTAGATGTTTCTAACATCAACCCTTTTTATTATTCTTTCAAAGACTAAATAAAAATAGCATGTCATATTAATGATCATAATGAAAAACAAAGTGAAAGATCTTTTAAATATTAGTATCATTCTAAATTCATGTGTGTGTGTATATATATATATATGACAAGAGTAAGATTGTTATTAGCTCTATCCTACATAACTCTACTTCACAAATGTGGCAGTACAACATTCTTATGGAAGATCAGTGTGCAATCTGATTTTAAACGCTTTTTCACTAAAATAAATAAGCATACATGCTGAGAGTATGCGATGTCATTGACTATAAGGCACTTACAATGCTTAAAAATCAGCTTTAGTATGAAATATACTCTATGGCTTTGGCAGGTGAGTAAGTGCTTCCTGACACTAAATGCTGCCCTTTTCAATTACATACAATTGTTTTACAATAGAGTTCTTCATAACTCTCGTCTGATGATGAGTAGTTTATGGATATGACAAAAAGGCACATGCTTTCCTGCCTGAATAAAATGGCTGGCTCTTGAAAAAAGAACCTAAGTAGATTAGAGGTTATTAACCATCAGCAGTATTTCCATTTAGATCTATCCAATGTTTCCACGGAATATAAAAATATTTTATGGTCTTTCAACTAGAACCATGCATCATGCCGAGTTGTTGGCAGCTTGAACTGAGCAGTGTATGTTGAGGCCAAGACTGTTGTCTGTAACTTCAGTCAGGAGCAGAATTGTATATGCTGGACCTGCATATGCTGTGTCTATGTAAATGTGAAAACAGATCACTTGGAAGGTAAATTCCATGAGGTCATGGAATCTTTTCCCCCTTTGTTCCCTGATGTAAACCATGGGCTTAGCCTCCTGCCCACAACACCCTAGGTGTCCAGTGAAAGTTCCTTGTGCAATTGGCACAATGAATGATGAATATGATTACGTTGCCATTGATGTTATCACATATGTATTATCATTTGTCTAGGAAAAAGAAGATATAATCTTTGGAAATGAGGAAGGTAATTTCCTATAATAAAATTAATGGTGAATCCGGGATATACATTTATCATTTGGGAGTGTAGAAATAATTTGTGGTAGGTAAAAAGAAAAGGTGTCATAAAAGCAAAGAGACTAGAGTGGAAATTAATGATAAAAGGAAGAAAATATGTCAGTAATTTAGACCTTATAAATGGGAAGAATGTTGCTAAAATTACACATGATGTATGCCTGCTCTATTTGAAATCAACTCTTCCCCACCTCCTATACTAAATTGGTATAGATGAATATTACTTAAAATGCATAAACTGAATCTCATCATGAGGAAATAACAAGAGTCATGAATAGATTAAAAATATAAGTATCACAAGGAAATGTAAAATGAGGGACATTCTACAAAATAATGGACTGGATTCTTCAAAACTGACAAGATAATGAAAAACAAAGACTGGAAAAATCTTCTAGCCTAAAGGAGAATGAGGAGATATTAAAGCTAAATACAGTTTGTGATCCAAGATTAAAACTTGGATCAGATTTTTTTCCACTTTGAGGGAATCACTGGAATAAATAAGATCTGTGGTATAGTACCAGTGTCAGTTTCTTTATTTGATTATTGTAATGTGGATATACAAGAGAATATCCTTGTTCTTAGGAAATACACACTGAAGTATTTAGGAACAAAGTGATATAATAGATGCAATTTACTCTCAAATGTTTCAGAATAATATATGTGTGTGTGTTTATTTATTTTATATGGTGAAGAAAAAATGATAAAGCAAATAGGCAAGCTCCAAACAGCTAATGAGATGGGGTAATAATTATATGAAAGTTGTTTGTAACTAGCAACATTTCTGTAATTTTGAAATCATACCAATAAAAAGTATTCCCCCTAAAATAAAGTAAAAGTTTTTGCTGTAGGAGTGGAGAGTGTGAAAGTATGGTTAAAGATTGAACAGACAGTCTTGTACAATTTCCCCCTATCCGATTGACAAGTAAAACCAATCTTTTTTTTGAAATCAATGCCACTCTATTTTATTACAGATTCCACAGAGTATGCAGCAGATCACCTGGGAAAGGAGCCCAGGCCTAGCAATTCCGATCAGGGTTTTTGAAATGAGTTATCAAACAGCCACTCCTAAGAGACAGCTCATAAAGCAAATTGCTAAAGGTCACCAGGATCAGGAAGAAGGCCATGCTAAGTGATTTCTAAGCAAAACTGACTACTTTAAATTTTAATTTTCAGAATATTGTGACATGTTAAGCAGTAATAACTTATTGATAACTGGTAGACACCCGCAAGAATGGAAAGATTTTTTCTGGCTTGAGGTCCCACGTGTTTATAACCCCGGTTAGGAAGGCTGCATGAGCTCTCACCTGGAGCTCCTCTGAGGGAGGGAAGTGCTCAGTGAGGAAGCAGGCCTTGGCAATGACTGGATGATAGTCTAACTGACCTGATTAGGAGACAAGATAACGTATAAGATATCCAAGAGATGTGAGCTTTGGTTGAAAGAACCAAAGTGGACTAAGGAACGTAAACTTTTCAGACATTGCTGTAGTTTTAACAACAGAGACAGGGCACCAGTGGGCTTTTAGATCTTCCGTCCCTCCCTACCTTCCTTCCTTTCCCTCTTCAACAATTGATTCGCAATTCCTAAATTCTAGGAACTGTTCTTGGTTCTGAGGACACAAATGTAAGTGGATGCTTGCAATAATGTGTGAAGGGTCTATCTAACGAATATATGCACATATGTATACCACATTTATTGGTATATAAAAGACAACAATGGATTAGAAACAGAGGAAGTAATATCAAGAAAGGCAGAAAACAGATGACTAAGGAGAACTTCCGGATATTCATTAGTCAAGGTAGGTGTCCACCATGACACAGATTTCCACCTATCTAAAATTCACAAAATCTGTCAATTCGATGCCAGAGAGTATAGCTCTAACTTTAAGTGCAAAATAAGTTGGAAGCAGGAAGGAATCATATAGGAATCATATAGGAAGTAGGACTTAAGATGATGCCTGAATAATGAGTTACTTTAAGTAAGAGAGGAGAGAAAACACTCTCAGTAACAGACATCATTATTTTAAATTACTTATTATATTTGTTATGCCTTAAATGCCCACGACAAGGGGTAAATAAATTTTTGTGGAATAACTGATTGAAGGAATGAATAAATGAGCTCTTAAAAGACCTCTTATTAAAATATAGGTATTTCACTTAGAAGTGATACCTTAAGGGCCTAAATATATTACTTGTGTTGAATCAACAAGCATCTTTTCTGCTGTGATTAGGAGGGTAACTGAGATGAATTTATTAACATGAGAGAATTTGATGCTTGGTATCAGAATTGCTGAAGAGGACAAAAAGAAACTGAAGAAAAGTACGGTGTTCTCTTGAAATTTCCATAAGAACAGTCTCAGGTAGTAACCCTGCCCCTTGATAATCCTTCTATAAATTGTCATCACGGATGAATGATCAATGAGCTGGAATATTATTTCACTGTGTGCCAGTGAAAAGAACCTCCTTCAGGTTTCTTCCATTGCTTAGCCTCAGAGATAGAGATTTATAGTTTTTTGAGGGGGAGGAAATTTTAAGATTATACATCCTTACTCTCATAGAAAAATATCTACATAATATGTTAGAGCATTTTAGAATTTTTTAAGTTATTTGTTTATATCCTTTTATATCATTTGAACCTACAAAGATTTTATGAACTAGGTAGGCATCAGTTTGTCAGCATTGCTATGACAAATACCACAAAACTAGTTAGCTTTAACAAAAGGAATTTATTGTCTCACAATTTTGGAGGCAAGAAGTCCCAAATCACTGTCTTGACAGACCATGTTTCTCCCAGGATCCGTGAAAAATCTGGTGGTATCTTGCTGCAATCCTAGGGATTCTTTGGCTGGCATGTCTGTCTCCATCACATGGTGATCTGCTTCATTCTCTGGCTTCCTCTGGTTTCTGGCTCTACTGTCTGATTTCTACTAACTACACCCAAATTTCCACTACTTATTAGGAGACCAGTCATATAAACTAAGTCCCACCCTGATTCAATTTGGCCTCATTTAAATAGGACTTTTAAAGACCCTATTTGCAAATGAGTCCACACTTTAACTAACAATAATTTTCTCAGAGGTGCTACTTACAAATGAATATATACTCACAGAACTAGGGGTTATCAGGACTTGAACATGTCTTTTGTGGGGGCATGATTCAATCACCAACAGTAGGTTACATCCTACAATCTCTACCTACCTCTCTGTCTTGTTCTCTCTCTCCTCTCTCTCTCTCATTTACAGCTTTATTAAGGTATAATTGGCAATAATTAAGCCTACAATTTGCTAAGTTTGACTTAAGTATATATTGAAGAAAACCTCACTACTATCCAGAAAATGAACTTATCCACCACCCCAAACTTTCCTTGTTCCCCTTGGCAATCCCTCCTTCGTCTCCAGGCAACCACTGAGCTGTCTTCTGTCATTACAGTTTAGTTACAAACTCTCTCTAAAAGAAGTTAAGGTACTTCACAGCAATCATAGAGGCCTACACAGTAGAAGCAAACCTTGAATGGTATTTTGAATGGTATTTTGAACTCACAATTGAATAATCAAATCCTTCCTGGGAATCTCAGCATGAGAGCCAAGGGTCATCTTCTAATGCTGGAAAGATTCTTATTAAGGACAAAGTTCTGTGAGCAATGTTGACATGAGTTCAGGAAAGCTGAAACTGCAGCATTCACTGAGATTGTGTAGTGCATTTGAACTTATTCCCATCATTTTTCTCTCTCCTCAAGTCTTCTTGAGTGCTCTTCCCTACTAATTCTCCATAATTTAAGGAAGAAGTAGAGGTAGGCAGATGCCCAGAAAGTCCACCATCTTCTCTGTACCCCATCTACCCAATTAACCTATCACTGTAATTTTTACCCTACCTCCTATAGTAATGGATAAACACTACACAATGGGTTGGTTTACCAATGGGCATTTATTGGCTCTCTGTTTCAGAGGCTGGAGGCTTGCTTCCTCCTGGGGTAGGTAGCAGTCTTGATGGCCAGCCGTCCTTGGGTTCCTTGGCTTCCCTGGCTTCTCCATCACATGGTGATGTCTGCTCCTTTCTCTTCCAGTTTCCTTTGATTTCCAGCTTCTGGCTTCTACCTGTGGCCTTCTCTTCCCAATGCCTCCAGTAATAGGATTAGGCCCAACCTCATTCCATCCAGCCACACCTTAAGTAAAAAATAATACCTTCAAAAGGTCCTATTTAAGATTGGCTCACACTCACAGAAATGGATTAAGGTTAAGAATGTTTTTCTTTTCTGGGGTACATATTTCAACATACCACAGCATGGGTGCTTTGATCAAAAGACAAATTTTCCATGTTTAAGGGCATCGTTCTTAAATTAACCCCTTCTTTCCTTTTAAAATAGTGGTACCCATTCATTTCCATCACATCTCCTCCCTCTCTCCTGAGCACTGCTATTGCATCCTTCAGAATCCTCATGCTCTGTTGTTTTTCACCTTAAAAAGCTCTTCCATGACTACCTATTCCCTTTCAACTACCAGCTATTTTCTTACTTTTTTAACTTTTTCCTTTATACAGAATAACTATTTTGAGATTTAACCATGTTGTTATAGATAGCACTAAAAATTCCTTTTTATTTCTGAATTCCACTGTATGGCTTTATCATAATTTGCTATTCCATTGATCTGTTGATGGATGTTTGGGTTGTTTGCAGGTTTGCTTATTACAAATAAAGCTACTATGGACATCCATGTTAAAAA
>PVKH010046454.1:0-10395 GCA_004027955.1 Chaetophractus vellerosus | reverse complement strand
CCCCCCCCCCCCGCCCTTTCTGCTTGCTCTTGCTGTGTGTCCATTCCTGTGTTCCTCTCTGTCTGCTTTGTCTCCCCCGTTGCGGTGACGCGCCGAGACCGGTCACCGCGCAGGCGGCTTTGCCCCGCTTGTGGGTGGCTTCTGCTTCCATTCACGGCTGGCTCCGCTTCAGTTCACGGGTGGCTGGCTGCGCTCCGTTCGCGGGCGACCTGCCCTGCCCGTGGCAGCTTTTTGCCCTGCCCACGGCGGCTCTGCCCACCCATGGCTGCTTGCCCTTCTCAAAGGGGTCTGCCCGCTAGGAGAGGTCCCCGGGAACCGAACCCGGGGCCTCCCATGTGGTACACCGGCGTCCTATCCACTGGGCTATGCGACTGGCCCCGGCTTTTTTTTTTTCATTGTAAAAACAATTTATTGAAGTATATTGTTCATACATGAGCATACATAAACAATAAGTGTATAGTAAAAGTTGTGAACTTACAGAACAAACGTGCATAACATCACACATCCCATACATCACCCACCACAAAAACCTTGCCTTGTTGTGAAACATCTGTAACGAATCATGAAAGAGCATCTCAAAGTATTACTACTAACTGTAGTCCCTATCTTACATTTGGTGCAACCCACCCGATTATTCAATGGCATTTGGTATAACCATCGAGTTGCACATTCATCACTTCAATCAATATTAGAGCATTTTCATTATTCAAAAAAAAAAAAAAGCCAAAACAAAACAAACCACCACACACCCATATGTTAGCACTACTAATTACAAATCCTGTGACCTGCTTTCATCACTTCTATTCATTTCCAAACAGCTTTTTACCAATTCTGCACAGATTAAATGTCAGCTTTCCATTCTCTAACCACATTCTATTCTTTGGTGACTTATATTCTAGCTCACGGGTTCTTAACGGACCTCGAGGGGTCCATGGAAAGATTTCACGGGGTCCGTGAGCTTGAAATGAATTACAAAAAAAACCATTTCTGTGGGGATGCATTGGTGTGGGTGTGATATATTTATTAAATAATACACAGTGTAGTGTGGACTTCGTAGGATTTTTATTTTGATGTAGCGTGTTCTGAGTGCAGTGGATAGCTGCCTGCAAACAGGTTGGTAAGGACGGTGGAGATGGTTTTATGACGCCGGGGGAAAACTCGAATTTCTAAATGTTTGCCGAAAATGACCATTTGAACATATGCTGAACCGTGTTAGGTTATCAGATCCTGAAATTATAGGAAAATTGTAAAACGTAATTTTGAATAACCCTAAAATTTAATTTAAAGACATGCCGATGTTGAGTGTCATAAAACTATCTGCCGCTACATTCTGAGAAGGGGTCCGTGGTTTTCACCTGACCGGCACAGGGGTCTGTGGAACAAAAAAGGTTAAGAACCCCTGTTCTAGCTATTAACTCCATGAGTTTGCTCATTTTATTTAGTTCATAATAGCGAAATCATACAATATTTGTCCTTTTGTGCCTGACTTGCTTCACTCAACTTAATGTCCTCCAGGTTCATCCATGTTGGCATATGCTTCACAACTTCATTTCTTCTTACAGCTGAATAATATTCCATCGTGTGTATATACCACAGTTTGTTTATCCATTCATCAGTTGATAGACCCCTGGGTTATTTCCATCTTTTAGAAATTGTGAATAATGTCACTGTGAACATCGGTGTGCAGATGTCTGTTCGTGTCACTGCTCGCAGGTCTTCCGGGTATATACCCAGTAGCGGTACTGCCGGGTCACATGGTAGATCTATCTCTAACTTCCTTCCACAGTGGCTGTGCCATTCTCCATTCCCACTAGCAGTGAATAAGCGTTCCTATCTCGCCACATCCTCACCAACACTTGTAGTTTTGTTTTGTTAACAGTGGCCATTCTAGTAGGTGTGAAATGATATCTCATTGTAGCTTTGATTTGCATTTCCCTAATAGCCAGTGATGCTGAACATTTTTTCTTTTTTTTTTTTTTTGGGAGGTACTGAGGCAGGGGATTGAACCTAGGACCCCCTATGTGGTAAGCTGGCACTCAACCACTGAGCCACATCGGCTCCTCTAAGTTGATTTTTGTTTGTTTGTTTGCTTGTTGTTGTTTTTTTGTTTTGTTTTGTTTTTAGAAGGCTCCAGGACCTTCCTATGTAGGAAGCAGGTGCTCAACCACGTGAGCCACATCTGCTCCCCTTTCATGTGTTTTTTTTTTTCCCATTTGTATTTTTTCTTTAGAAAAATGTCTATTCAGGTCTTTTGCCCATTTTTTAAAATGGGGTCATTTGTCTTTTTATTGTTGAGTTGTAGGTCTCTTTATATATAGACCCTTGTCAGATGTGTCATCTCCAAATATTTTCTTCCGTTGGGTAAGCTGCCTTTTTACCCTCTAAACAAAGCCTTTTTGCAGAAGTATTTAATTTTGAGGAGGTCCCATTTATCTATATATTTTTTTCTTTTGTTGCTCTTGCTTTGGTTTAAGAGACCCCACCTACTACAAGGTCTTGTAGATGTTTCCCTACGCTCTTTCCTAGGAGTTTTTATGACACTGGCTTTTATGTTTAGATCTTTGAACCATTTTGAGTGGACTCTTATATAGGGAGTGAGATAGGGGTCCTCTTTCATTGTTTTTTTCTCTTTCATTCTTTTGGTTATGGATATCCAGTTCTCCCAGCACCATTTATTGAAGAGACTGTTCTGTCCCAGAAAAGTGGACTTGGTAGGCCTATTTAAAATCAGTTGACCATAAAGGTGAACTCTCAGTTTGATTCCATTGATCAATGTGTCTATCTTTATGCCAATACCATGCTGTTTTGACCATTGTAGGTTTATAATGCACTTCAAGGTCAGGAAGTGTGAGTCTTCCGGTTTCGCTCTTCTTTTTTAGGATGTATTTGGCTACTCGGGACCCCTTTCCCTTCCAAATAAATTTGGTAATTTACTTTTCTATTTCTGTAAAGTGGGCTGTTAGAATTTTGACTGGTATTACATTGAATCTATAAATCAATTTGGGTAGAGTTGACATCTTCACAATGTTTAGTATTCCAATCCATAAACAAGGAATGTCCTTCCATTTGTGTAGGTTTTCTTTGATTTCTTTTAACAATGTTTTGTAGTTTTCTAAATCTAGATCCTTTACATTCCTGGTTAAATTAATTCCAGATATTTGAATCTTTTTGTTGCTATTGTAAGTGGAATTTTTTTTCTTGACTTCCTCCTCAACTTTCTCATTACTAACGTATAGTAATGGAGAGCAAATGTATCTCAGTGGTTGAGCACCTGCCTCCTACATACGAGGTCCCAGGTTCAATCCCCGGTTCCTCCTTAAAAAAAAAAAAAAGCCGCTACTGATTTTTGCTTGTTGATCTTGTATCCTGTCACTTTCCTGAACTCATTTATTAGCTTTAATAGCTTTGATATTGATATTTCAGGATTTTCTAAATATAGGATCAAGTCATCTGTGAATAGTGAGAGTTTCACTTCATCTTTTCCAATTTGGATGCCTTTTTCTTCTTGCCTAATTGCTCTAGATAGAACTTCTAGCACAATGTTGAATAACGGTGGTGACAGTGGGCATCCTTGTCTAGTTCCTGATCTTAGAGGGAAATCTTTCAACCTCTTCCCATTGAGTACGATGTTGTCTGTGGGTTTTTCATATATGCCCTTTATTATGTGAAAGAACTTTTCTTCTATGCTTGTCTTTTGAAGTGTTTTTTCAAGAAAGGATGCTGGATTTTGTCAAATGCCTTTTCTGCATCAATTGCGATATCATTTGTTTTTTTCCCCCTTTGATTTTTTAATGTGTATTACATTAATTGATTTTTTTAATGTTGAACCACCCTTGCATACCAGGAATAAATCCCACTTGATCATGACGTATAATTGTTTTTATATGCTGTTGGATTCAATTTGCAAATATTTTGTTGAGAATTTTTGCATCTTTGTTCATTAGAGAGATTGGTCTGTGATTTTTTTCTTGCAATATCTTTATGTGGCTTTGCTATTAGGGTGATGTTGACTTCATAAAATGTGTTGGGTAATTTTCTTTCCTTTTCAGTGTTTTGGAAGAGTTTAAACAGGATTGGTATTAGTTCTTCTCGAAATGCTTGGTAAAATTCACCTGTGAAGCCATCTGGTCCTGGACTTTTCTTTGTTGGAAGAGTTTTGATGACTTAGTCTCTTTACTTGTGATGGGTTTGTTGAGTTCCTTTATGTCTTGTAGAGTCAGTTCAGGTTGTACATTTCCAAGAATTTTTCCATTTCATCTTGGTTGTCTAATTTGTTGGCCTGAAGTTTCTCATAATATCCTCTTACGATCCTTTTTATTTCTGTGGAGTAAGTCATAATGTCCCCCCTTTCATTCCTGATTTTATTTGCATCTTCTTTTTTTCTTTGTTAGTCTTGCTAAGAGTTTGTTGTTTTTTTTTTTAAAGATTTATTTTTATTTATTTATATATACCCCTGTTGCTGCTTGTGCTTGCTGTGTTCATTTGCTTCATGTTTTTCTGTGTCTGCTTGTCTACCCCTGCTGCGGCATCCCACTGAGTTAGCTCACTGCGCAGCTTGCCTGCTCATGGCAGCTTGCCTTCTCCAGGAGGCCCCAGGAACCGAACCCGGGGCCTCCCATGTGGTAAACCAGAGCCCTACCAATTGAGCCACAGCTGGTTCCCAAGAGTTTGTTAATTTTATTGATTTTCTCAAAGAACCAGCTTTTGCTTTTGTTGATTTTCTCTATTTTTTTTTGTTTTGTTTTCATTTTCATTTATTTCTGGTCTAATATTTGTTATTTCTTACTTTCTGCTTGCTTTGGGATTTGTTTACTGTTTTTTTTCCTAGTTGTTCAGTTAGATCTTTGATTTTGCTTTTTCTTCTTTTTAAATATAGGCATTTTAGGGCTGTACATTTCCTTCTCAGCACTGCCTTCACTGTATCCCGTAAGTTTTGATAAGTTGTTTTCTCGTTTTCATTCGTCTCGAGATATATATACTAATTTCTCCTGCAGTTTCTTCTTTGACCCACTGATTGTTTAGGAGTGTGTTGTTTAGCCTCCATATATTTACAAAATTTTTCCTTTCCAGCCTATTATTGATCGCCACCTTCATTCCAATATGATCAGAGAAGGTGCTTTGTATAATTTCAGTCTTTTAAAATTTATTGAGCACTGTGTTGTGGCCCACCTTGTGGTCTTTCCTGGAGAAAGATCCATGAGCACTTGAGAAGAATGTATAATCTGCTGATTTGGGGTGCAGTGTTCTGTATATGACTGTCAGGTCCTGTTCGTTTATCATATTGTTCATGTTCTCTATTTCCTTGTTGATCTGTCTAGTTGTTCTATCTATTGATGTGAGCGGCATGTTAAAATCTCCAACTACTATTGTAGAGACGTCTTTTTCTCCTTTCAGTTTTGCCAGTGTTTGCCTTATATATTTTGGGGCACCCTGGTTAGGTGCATAGATATTTATGTCTGTTACTCCTCTCTGGTGGGTTTTCTCTTTTATTAATGTGTAATGGTTTTCTGAATCTCTTATCACTTTTTTTTTTTTGCATTTAAAGTCTATTTTGTCTGACACTAATATAGCAATCCCTGCTGTCTTTTGCTTATTACTTGCGTGAAATTTCATTTTCCAACCTTTACTTTCTGTCTATTTGCATCCTTGGGTCTCAGGTCAGTTTCCAGCAGACAGCATATGGATGGCTCACATTTTCTTATCCATCCTGTCAGCCTGTGTCTTTTGATTGGGGAGTTTAATCATTATCACTCAATGTATTACTGTAAAGACATTACTTACTTCAGCCATTTTATCATTTGGCTTTCATATGTCATATATTGTCCATCTGTTTACCTTTTTGGTTACCCTTTATGATAGTCTTCACTTCTTCACTCTGCTCTAAGTCTCTCTCTCTTGTCTTTTCTTTTCTGGCTGCAGAACTCCCTTCTTGCAGAGCTGGATTTGTGTTTATGATCTTTCTTAGTTGCTGTTTATCTGTGACTATTTTAAACTCACCATCATATTTGAAGGACAGTATTGCTGGAAAAGAATTCTTGGCTAGCAGTTTTTCTCTTACCATAATTATAGCAAACCACTGCCTTCTCACCTCCAAGGTTTCTGAAGAGAAATCCACACTACATCTTATTAGGCGTCCCTTGTATGTGATGTTTCGCTTTTCCCTTGCTGCTTTCAGAATTTTCTCTTTATCTTTGGCATTCTGCATATTACGTGTGTTGGGGTAGGTCTATTTGGATTTATTCTAATTAGAGTATGCTGTGCTTCCTGGACACGTATATTCATGTCTTTCATGGGAGTTGGGTAACTTTTGGCCATTATTTTCTCAAATACTCTTTCTGCCCTTTTCCCTTCTCATCTCCTTCTGGAACTCCCAAAACATGTATGTTGATGCACTTCATGTTATTCAACTCCCTGAGCAACTGCTCGATTTTTCTATTCTTTTTTCTATCTCTCTTTTCTTCTGTCTTTTCAGTTTAAGTTCTTTCCTCTACGTCGCTGATTCTTTCTTCCATGATTTAAAATGTGCTTTTGTGTGCCTCTGTTGTATTTTTAATCTCACTTATTGTGTCTTTGATTCTTATAAGCTCTGTTATTTTTCTGTTCAAGGTTTCAAATTTTCCTTAGTGCTCACTCAGTGTCTTCTTACTGTTTTTTTGTTTCTTTAACCATTTTGTTCTTCAACTCCATGATTTAATTTAGGAGATTTGTGTGAACATCATTGATTAGCTGTTTCAAGTCCTGTGTCTTGTCTGGAGCTTTGATTTGTTGCTGTGCCTGAGTCATATCTTCCTTTTTCTTTGTATGGTTTGTAATTTTTTGCTGATATCTAGGCATCTGATTCTGATGGTGAGTTTACTCTGATGTTCAGTTTCTCTCTTGCCTAGGGATTTACTATTAAGTAGCTTGTCTTTGACACTTGGTTTAACTTGTTCTAGATATTTAGGATTGCCCCTGTTTAAATGCTCAATCCAGGGCTAAAGACCCAGTAATGGGTTATAGGCATTTCCAAGGGCCTTGGAGAGGGTGGCAGTAAAAGCACCTGCTTGCCTCTTTTATTTATTTATTATTATTTTTCCCCTTTGGTCACTTTTCTGGTCTGGCCAGAAGATGGCACTCTTGGGCAGCCCTTTCAGCTAAGACCCCAGGTGCTAGGGGGAATGCAGTGGGTGGAATTCCTCAGGTGGGTGGGCAGTGTAGAAGCAATATCCTCAGGGCTGGCCAAGCCTCACAAACTAACTTTCTTAGAAGCTCTTCTCCACCCTTGGCCAGCTGCACCCTCCCTTCTGCTTCCTCATCAACTAGCCAGGGGCAGTAGGGAGGGTGTTTGAGAATGCAAATTATCTTTAGCTCCCTGCTGGCTCTCAGTGCAAACAATGTTGCGGCCCCACCCCACCTGGATGTGTGCGACCCTTCCAGTGCAGCAGACCGAGTTTGCTGGCCAAAATCTGAATTTGCTATAGGCTGTGTCCTTCCTTCTCCCTTTTCTTGGGGAAGAGGACCCCTGCAACCCCCTCAGTCTGCAGCAGCTGCAGTCCACAGACTGCTGTTTGTTCTGTAGGTGGGGGGATGGGCACCTGCTGCTGATTTTGCAGCTTTACTCACGGGATTTTTCAGCAAACTGAGACTCCTTTCTGTTGCCCCTCTCTCTTCTGTGTGGTGTCTCACCTTCCGCTGGTGTCCTGAGCCCCAGAGCAGCCCTCCAGCTGTTTTTTTCTGGGAGAGAAGTGATCCCTTTGCCACTCTAATCCTCCATTGTCCCAGAAACCTCTGGTTGGCTTTTATAAAGAGAATTTATTTGGGATCAAAGCTTACAGTTCTGAGGCCATGAAATGTTCAAATCAAGGCATCATCAGAGATGCTTTCTCACCAAGGGTTGTCTGCTGGCAGATCCTAGAGTCCTGCCAAGTGCAAAGCAAGATGGCAGCAGAGCTGCCACATGATGGGGTCACATGACAGGGTTAAAAAATGGTGGCAGCTCTCTTTCTCTGTGTTTTTGCTTTCAGTTCTCAGTTATGTAAGACCCCAGTAAGAGGGCAGAGACCCAATCTGGGTCACGCCTCACTGATGAAGTCCAATCAAAGGCCTTAACGTGATCTAATCAAAAGTGATCTGAGTAAAGGTCCCTTAACTGAATCTAATCAAATGGCCCCATTTATTCTACTTTGCCAAAAGGTGGAAGCAACCCAAGTGTCCATCAACGGATAGATAAACAAAATGTGGTATATGCATTTGTCCTGGTTTATCTTTTGTGGATCCCAGAAAATTATGTTCTTAAGCTAATCCATTCCTTTTCTATTTCTGCAAAGAAGGCTGTTGAAATTTTTATTGGGATTGCATTGGATCTGTAAGTCACTTTGGGTAGAATTGACATCTTAATAGTTAGTCTTCCAATCCATGAACTCAGAATGCCCTTCCATTTATCTAGGTCTTCTTTGATTTCTTTTAGCAATATTTTATAGTGTTTTGTGTATAAGTCCTTTATATCTTTGGTTAAATTTTTTTTCTAGAGATCTGATTCTTTTAGTTGCTAGTGAAGTGGATTTTTTCTTGATTTCCTCTTTTTGATTAGTTGTAGAAACACTTCTGTTTTTTTGTGTTGATCTTGTATCCTGCTACTCTGCTGAATTTATTAGCTTTGCTGTGGATTTTTCAGGATTTTCTCTATATAGGATTTTGTCATCTGCAAATAGGGAAAGTTTTACTTCTTCCTTCCCACTTTGGATGCCTTTTCTTTTTATTGCCTAACTGCTCTGGCTAGAACTTCTAGTACAGTGTTGAATAACAGTGTGATGGGGGCATTCTTATCTTGTTCCACATCTTAGGGGAAATCTTTCAGTCTTTCACCATTAAGTATGATATTAGGTGAGTTTTTCCATATATGCCCTTTATCATGTTGAGGAAATTTCCTTCTATTCTTAGTTTTCTAAGGGGTATGGATTTTGTCAAATGCCTTTTCAGCACCATTTAAGATGATCATTATTTTCTTTTGTTCAATTAATGTGGTATATTACATCAATTGATTTTATATTGAACCACTTTGCATACCTGGGATAAATTCCACTTGGTCATGGTGTATAATTCTTTTAATGTGCTGTTGGATTTGGTTTGCTAGTATTTTGTTGAAAATCTTTGCATATATATTCATAAGGGATATTGGTTTGTGATTTTCCTTTCTTGTGGCATATTTATCTGGCTTTGGCTTTAGGGTGATGTTGACCTCATTGAATGAGTTAGAGAGTATTCCCTCCTCTTCAATTTTTGGAAGGCTTTGAGCAGAATTGTTGTTGATTATTCTTGGAATGTATGGTAAAATTCACCAGTGAAGCCATCTGGTTCTGGGATTTTCCTTGTTGGGGGATATTTGATTACTGATTCAATCTCTTTACCAGGTATTGGTCTGCTGAGATCTATTTCTTCTTGAGTCAATGTATGTAGTTTGTGTGTTTCTAGGAATTTGTTCATTTCATCTAGGTTACCTAATTCATGGTCATACAGTTGTTCCTAGTATGCTTTTATAATCCTTTTTATTTTGGTGGGGTTGATAGTAATGTGCTTTCTTTCATTTCTGGTTTTAGTTATTTGCGTTCTCTCTCTTTTTTTCTTTTCCATCTAGCTAAAGCAGGGGTTCTTAACCAGGGGTCCACAGCCCCCAAGAGGTTCATGGAAAGATTTCAGGGGATCTGTGAGCTTGAATTGAAAATTCAATAAAAACATTCTTGTGGGGATGTGTTGTGCGGGTATGATATATTTATTAAATATATCATATGTATAGTGTAGATTTAGTATGATTTTTATTTTGATGTCACATGTTCTGAGTGCGGTGGATAACTGCCTACAAAAAGGTAGGTAAGGATGGTGGAGATGATTTTATGATGCCATGGGAAAACTCGAATTTCTAAATGTGCCCAAAGTGACCATTTGAATAGATGTTGAACCGTGTTAGGTTATCAGGTATTGAAATGGGAAAGTATAAAATGTAATTTTGAATAATCCTAAAATTTAATTTAAAGACATGCTGATGGGGGCCGACTGTAGCCCAATTGGTAGGGCGCTGGTCTACCACATGGGAGGCCCCGGGTTTGGTTCCCGGGGCCTCCTCGAGCGGGCAGACCGCCTTGAGAAGGCAAGCCGCTGCGGGCAGGGCAAGCCGCTGTGGGCAGGGCAAGCCGCCGTGAGCAGGCAGGCCGCTGCACGGTGAGCTGACTTGGCGGGTCGCTGCAGTGGGGGGAGACAAGCAGACACAGAAGAATGCAAAAATGAGCACAGCGAGAACAAGCAGAAAAGGGGGGGATATGTAATAAATAAAAAATAAATCTTAAAAAAAAATAAAGACATGCTGATGTTGAGTGTCATAAAACTATCTGCTGCTACATTCTCAGAAGGGGTCTGTGGTTT